>VUYV01000183.1:1061912-1095255 GCA_008711295.1 Anarhynchus alexandrinus | reverse complement strand
CCCCGCCCCCCCCCCCGGGCCCCTCCCGCTGTCCGTTGGGGTGTGACCGTTGGTCAGTTGGAGCCAACAGCCACCAGCAGCAGCAGGACGCAGCTGTGCCAGCACGCAGCAGCGCCCGCAGGAGGCAGGGTCTGGGCCAGCAGCACTCCCCCGGCACCCCACTGCCCATCCTCACTGTGTCCTGGGTGCACGGCCAGGGCCCTCCTGTCCTGGGCAGGATGGGCCAGGCCAACTGCTGCTGTGGCTCCAGGTGGGCTCCCCCCGCGGCTCGGGGACAGGCGGGCACAGCCGGGCCCTGCACCGGCGGCCTGGCTCATGCTCCGCTCTGCTCTGCTGCGCAGGGAGGCTCTCAGCCATGCCGAGGCGGTGCTGAGCATGGACGTGCGGCTGAGCCGAGGCCGCAGGAGGAGCGAGAGGCGCCTTCTCCTCCTCCCGGAGGAACTGGTGATCGCCAAGTGGCAGTAAGCCCCTGCCGGCCCCTCTGCCTGTGCCCCGGCCCTGGCCCTGGCAGCGGGGCAGGGACCCCCTGGCAGCAGCCCCCGGCCCCAGCCCCGTGGTGCTGCATGCCCCCATGTGCGTGCTGAGGGCAGGCGGGGGACAGGGCTCTGCCCAGGGGACCCCCAGGAGGCCACCTCCAGCTCAGCGCCGGCCTCTCCTCTCTGCAGAGGCGGCACCAGCCTGCGCCCACAGCTGCGCCTGCCCCTGGACCAGCTGTGGGTGCTGAGCGGCGCCCAGGAGGCGGCGGGGCCAGAGGCAGCAGAGGAGGAGGACGGCGGCACGGAGGACGAGGACGGGGCCGCCCTCGTCTTGGCCTGGCCCACCGGCTCCTGCCTGGCCACTTTCGGGTGAGCGGCGCTGCCCGGTCCCGCGGGCGGGCAGCAGAGGGTCCCCAGCGGGCCCTCGCCAGCCTGCCCATGGGTCGCCACGCCTTCTGAAGGCGTGGCGACCCCCGTGGCCTCTGCCTGGCGTGCAGAGCCTGGGCAGGGAGCGGGCAGCATGCCGGCAGGGAGGGACGGGGCCCGGCCCCGTCCCGCGTCCCCCGCTCCCCTGCTGCTGCCCGGTGCAGAAAGGCAGAAGCCCCCCGGGCTGGGGGGCAGCGGGGCCTGAGGCTGTCTTCTCTCTTTCCGCAGCTGCCGGGCGCTAAAGGAGCTGTGGGTGGGCACCCTGCTGGGGTAAGCCAGGGGGACGCTGCGGGCGCTGCCGGACGGGGGCACGCGGCTGCCCCGCTGGGGAGAGCTGCCCCAGCAGAGAGCAGAGGCGGCTCGGGGCTCCCCCAGCTCTCGCCCTCTGCCTTCCCGCCACACAGGACCCCCGAAGGAGCCGGCAGAGCCCGAGTGACCCGGCTGCCCTCGCTGCAGCCGCTGCGGAAGGAGCTGAGCCGCCGACCTGCCGTGAGTGTCCCTCTGCCCTGGGCTCTGACCCCGAGCACCGCTCCTCCAGCCCGGCAGCAGAGGCGCCGCCACTCACCCCCTTCCACCTTCTCTCCTGTGCAGTGGAGGACATCTCCCAGCGCCAGGAGCCTGGAGCGGCTGCTGGAGGGCCAGGCCAAGGTGAGAACGGCTGCCTTTCCCCCGCCTGGGGCTGTGCCGGGGATGTGCGGTGCCCGGGCTGAGCCTGTGCGGGAAGGAGGGAGGGAGGGAGGGTGGCGCGGTGGCCCTCGGGGAGCGGAGAGGCTCTTGGGGAGCCAGCGGGAAGCGGCCGGTTGCCCTCGCTGCTGCGGGGCCGCTCTCAGCACAGCCTGGTTCTTGCAGGACGATGCCAAGGAAGGACCTCCGAGGAGCGCATCACCGGGATCGCCGGCAGCATCTGGCACCGGAGGGGGACTGTGCCGCTCGGCAGGTGAGTGTGGGCAGGACCGGCGAGGTCCTGCACGCGGTCGAGCTGTGCTCACTTGTGCCTTGAGTGTCGCCATGCAGGTCGGGCAGCCCAAGGGAGGCCTTCGGCAGGAGGAGCAAGGACACGTGCTGAGCAGCGGCCGCGGACGGGGTTGTGCGGGGACACGCCGGCTCTGCTGCTGCTGCCCACCGCTCAGAGGAGGGCAGGGCGAGGGCTGGGCCAGGTTGTGCTGCTGGCACGGCAGCTCTGCTCAGCAGGGCAGGCTGCGGCAGCGCTGGCCGGGTGGTCTCCATTGAGGGGCTCTGGCTGTGTTTTCCTTTGCAGCAGGAGGCAGCGGCAGGAGGAGGAGGAGGTGGCTGCCCTGGCCCTTGGCTCTGCGGCGCAGCCCGGCCGCTGCCCAGGCGCCAGGGCAGGCGGGCTGCAGCTGCCGCAGGGCGCTCTTTGGTCAGCCCCTGGCAGCCCTCTGCGGGGAGGAGGGCACGCTACCCCGGCCCATCCAGGTAAGGCAGCCTGCAGAGGGGGTGCCCGGCCCCCCAGGGGCTCCTCCGCAGGCAAGGCAGCTCCTCACTCGTGCCTTTCTCTCCCGCAGGAGCTGCTGGCTGTCCTGCAGCAGGAGGGGCCGGCCACGGAGGGCATCTTCCGCAGAGCTGCCGGCGGGACGGAGGTGCGGCAGCTGCGGGAGGCCCTGGAGCGCGGCGCAGACGTGGAGCTGGGAAGGCAGCCTGCGCTGCTGCTGGCCGTCCTCTTGAAGGTGAGCGCTTCTGCCCTGCCCTGCCACGGGAGGAGCTCCTGCCTGGCCTGCAGGGTTCCAAGGCTCAGCCGGAGCCCTCGGCCGCGCAGGACTTCCTCCGGAGCATCCCCGCCAAGCTCCTGGTGGTGGACCTCTACGAGGACTGGATGGCGGCCATGCAGAAGAGCAGCAAGGAGGAGCGGATGGAGGAGCTGAGAGCGTAAGTGTGGGCAGCGGCCGGGCTGTGGAGCAGGAGCCCCGCGCGCTGGCCCACAGCCCCTGGCAAGCTGGGCAACACTGCCGCTGGCGCTGGCTCCCACCGGCCTCGGGACAGCGGTGGGCTGCCACAGCTGCTTGAGGAGTCTGCTTGGTGTTCTTGTTCCCTCAGGGTGGCCCAGAAGCTGCCTGCAGGCAACCTGCTCCTGCTGGAGCAGCTGCTGGGCCTCCTCCAGCACATCGGCCGCCACGCGGCCACCAGCAGGATGAGCTGCGGCAACCTGGCCATCTGCCTGGGGCCCACCCTGCTGAGCCCACCCGGCGAGGACCTGCTCCCGCTGGAGGCCATGCTGGAGGCGACGCAGAAGGTACGCTGCGTGGACCGGCCGGCCGCAGCCTCGCCGGCCCCCCAGAGCCCGGCTGCTCCCAGGTCCCTGGCTGCCTCCTCTCTGGAGCAGCTGCTGCTGGGCTGATGCCTGCGAGAGCAGCCCCGCAGCCCCAGGAGCCTTCTGCGCAGAGCAGAGGCATGGCTGCGCAGTGGAAGAGGCTGCTGGGTGCGTGTGCGGGCAGCAGGGCTGAGAGCGAGGGCTTGGGCTGTGCAGGTGAATGCGCTGGTGCAGTTCCTGGTGGAGAACTGCAGGGAGATCCTGGGAGAGGACACCGGCGGCCGTGGCCGTCCAGCAGCCAAGGAGGAGTCACCAGCTGCCCCGCGGAGCTGCAGAGGTACGAGGAGGGACTGAGGGTGTTCCCAGGCTGGGGCTGGGGACGCCAGAGACCTCAGCAGGGTTTGTGGTGGGGCTGGGCACCGAGGGTCATCCTCTCAGCCCCGCTGGTCCCGTGGCCTCTGCTTGGGCCCTGTCTCTCGCGGCACGAAGGGTTTGCTCTGCAAGAGGAGCTGAAGCCTCAGACGGGGCATCAGGGGGCTGAAACAGCAGTGGTGCGGGGCTTCGGGGGGGCTTTGCTTGAGGGGCTGTTTACTTCCACGAAGTCACTTTGCTGAACGCGCTTTTTCTTTCTCCGTCTGCCCTTGGAAGACCAAAGTGTCCCTGCAGTGACGGCAGACACCGAGCATCGGGCAGAAGCCTTGCCACAGGCATCCCCCTCCCTGCTCGGTGTCCTCAGCGAAGGTGGGGGAGATACGGTGCTGGAGTCTGAAACGGGAGAGGTATGTCAGGTCCCAAACCCTGGGAGAGCGTGTCTGGTGGAGGAGGAGGGCAGTTTCTGATGTGGCTGAGTTGCTGCGGTGCCTCTGCCTGGCAGGAGAGCCGGTATGTGTTTGGGGTACTCCCCCACCCCTGGGATGGTGTCTGGTAAGGCCAACTGGCAAGGGTGGTCCTCCAATGCACTGGGCACGTGCTTAACCCATCAAAATACCTGCAAAAAGAGAGAGGGGAGTAGCTGTCAACTTCAAAGGGGTTTTGCTGGGGTCCTACTATGTCAGAGCTTCACCAAGTCTCTTTTGGGGTGGAGGGTGGGGGGAGTGTGCACAATGTGGCTGAGCCCAACCAGCCCAAGGGATCTCCTCTGGAGAGCTAAGGTCGCCGTGTGGCAGGCAGTCCCTCACCACTCCAGGTCATCCCTTGCCACCTGCAACCTCACATTTCTGTTCTAGGCACCTCCAACCACCCCCGAGAGCACTGTGGGGTCCCCAGAGCGCCCAGAAGTGGCGGAGCTTTCAGAGGGAAGAAGGTAAATTGAGCTGCCTTTGGTGAAAATCAGAAGCGGCTGCGGTGGCTCGTGGCTTTCCCTCACTAATACCAGTGTGGGATGGAAAGGTTTGCAGGCTCTGCCCAGGAGAAGGAGACCAGAGGAAGCGGAAAGAGACATCAGGCCTGGGTGGAGGAGAGTGACAGCTGCGTGGAGAAGAAGAGGAGGAGGAGAGAAGAAGTTGCTGCGGCTGGAGCGAGGAAGCGATGCAGGAAGGTGTGGAAGGTCAGGAAGCCCAGGTGTGTACCAGGTGCTGCTGCCCATCGTTCCCAGCTCTGACCACTGCTCTCGGCCAGCCCAAGTGGCTGTCGGGGGGCGGTGAGGGACGGTGCTGCGCAGGGTTTGGAAAGCACTGCATGGCAGCTGCCCAGGGGCTCCCGATGGAGCCCTGCTGCGTGGCACAGGGCACTGTGCATCTCCGCACACGCACGGGCCTCCAAGGGCATTCCCCCTGGGCTCACGGCGCCAGAGCCCTCCCGCAGCCAGCGCTGGCCACAGCTCTCTCTGCTGGGCCACCAACAGTGCCTCGTCAACGGTGTTCCCCAAAGACGGGGGAACAAACTCCGGCCTCTTCCCGCCAAGATGGATTTAGCAGAGCTTTCGGACTCTGTCGTTGCAGGTGCCGACGCGTTTTCACCGCCTGAAGAGCTGTGATTCCTGTGCCCCCCCGAGTTGATGTTCCCAATAAAATGAGCTGTTCTGTCTTCTGAATGAGTCTGTCACCTGGTTTGAGCGACACAGGACCGATTTCTCTGCTAATGCTTGGGAAGACTGCACTTTTAGAAGACTCGAGTGTCTGAATTTGTGAAAATACATAAATTAGGAAGTTTGCTGGGAAGTTGTTTCTCCCTTGATGGCTGCGATGCTGAGAACTCCTTGCCCCTGCGCCGCACCCCTCAGCCCTTCCCTTCCCTCCCGAAGCCGCAGCGCTCACAGTGTCCGACACTTGCTGTCCACTGCTGGGAGCGCACGGCTTCCTACGGGTGGGATGGGCTGAGGAGAATCCTCGTGTGTTTCATGTTGGTATCAGGATCAATACGGGTTCTTCAGTGTTATCCGTGTTATTTATTTTGTCTTACTCAATTAAATCTGTTTATTTTTCCACCCTGGTGTTTCCTCGTTTTTTGCGGATTCCCCTTCCCGGGTGGGGAGGGGTCATGGGGTGACAGAACGGGTGTCTAAAGGACACTGAACTGCTGTGGGTCCCTCAAACCATCACAGCCTGCCCCAGGCTGCTGTGGAGTGGGGAGATGCTGTTTAGGGATGAATCCTCCTTGGGGAGGAGTGTGGGGCTGTCCCTTGTCCCAGCATCCTTTCCCGGGGGCTGAGCTGAGGTGCTCGAGGAGTGACGCCAAAGCCCAGAGTCACACTGGAGGGGGGAGGCTGGAAGGGACTGCGGCAGCCGACTGGTCCCACAGCTGCTCGAGCAGGCTCACCTAGCGCAGCTGTGCCAGGACCATGTCCCAGGGAGGGTTGGGGATCTCCCAGGAGCCGCCCCATGAGCTCCGAGCGAGGGCCAGACGCAGGCAGGGCACCGTGGCCAGGAAGGGCTGAGGGTCCTCCTGCGCCCACCGTCCCCTGCATCTTGCTGTGCCCTGCAGCCAGCCGTCCTCCTCGCACACTGCTTGTGGGGCCATTTCCACAGCCCCCCCCCTCTCCTGGCACTGGCAGAGATTCCCTTCCACGCCGGGCGGGATAAACGCCGTAGCTCCCCCAAAACACTTTGGGAGGGGCTCCAAGAGCAGGCGGAGTGCCGAGGCTTTGGTGCCTGCCGGTGGGACAGAGGGGACGCTCGCAGCGTGACAGGGAGGAAGGATGCGCCCTCTCACCCTCCGCAGGGAACTCTTTTGCTCATGGGCTGTTGTGGTCGGACCCTGGTCGGCAGCTCAGCACCACGCAGCCACTGCCACACTCCTCTGGGGCACAATCAGAAGGGGAAAAGGGAGAAAACCCATGGGTTCAACTAAAGGCAGGCTTATCATTAAAAAAAAAAAAAAGGGTAAGAAAAAGAAAAGGGCTACAAAGATGATTAAGGGACTGGAGCATCTTTCTAATGAGGAAAAGCTGAGGCACTTGGGTCTTTTTAGTCTGGAGAAAAGAAGACTGAGGGGGTGTCTTATTAAAGCTTATAAAAACTGAAAGGGAGGTTGCCAGGGGGACGGGAACAGTCTTTTTTCAGTGGTGCCCAGTGACAGGACAAGAGGTAACGGGCACAAACTTGAACATAGGAAGTTCCATCTAAACAGGAGGAGGAACTTCTTCCCTTTGAGAGTGGCAGAGCACTGGGCACAGGCTGCCCAGAGAGGTGGTGTAGTCTCCCACTCTGGAGACATTCCAAACCCACCTGGACGCTGTCCTGTGCAACCTGCTGTAGGTGCCCCTGCTCGGGCAGGGGGTTGGACTGGATGAGCTCCAGGGGTCCCTTCCAACCCTGACCAGTCTGTGATTCTGTGATCACTGGGCTCTTGTAGCTGTGGCTAGTGCCTAGGCCAGACTGGTGGACTACGCTTTGTCACTCCAGGATATTTTTTTCCCCCACCCCTACTTTTAATCTGTTTTCTGCTTGTGTTGTAGCTTCCCACTCCTGTTGCCTGCTTCACCAATTAAGGCTGGTTAGCACTAAAACGCAGACATGAACAAGCGACCTGTGCACCACTGTGAAGAGCCTGACTCTGTCTTTTTAGCAACCTCCTTGTAGGTGTTGGAAGACTGCATTTAGGTTCCCCTGGAGCCTCCTCCTCTCCAAACTGAACAAGCCTCAGTCCCTCAGCCTCTCCTCATACACCATCTTGGTGGTCTCCTCTGAGCTCTCTCCAGTTTACCGACGTCACTGTTGTACTGGGGACCCCAAAACTGGATGCAGTATCCAGATGTGGGCTAACAAGGGCCAAGTGAAGGGAAACCATTGAGGAAGCCCTCAGTCTACTGTCTGTTGGTTTGATCTAAAAGTGATGCGCCCTCAGAGAGACCAAATCTCTCATGCAACATTTTGGGTTTTGTCTGAAATGGGCACTAGCTGCTAAAAAAATCATTAGCAGAAGAGCAGGTATTTGGTGGAAATTATGTATGAGACGTCCGTTTTAGCTTCCACCTCCAAATTTGACTTCATGTTTCACCTCCCAGCTGGCACACCAGCAGGTAAAGTATTTCGCATGGATTGCAGTGCAATGAAGAGGTGCTGTTTCCCCGAAGCCAGCCACCAGCACCCAAAACAAAGGTGTCAGTTGAACCACGAGGTGGCCCCACAGGGCAGCTGCACAGGCTTGGGGAGGACTTGGAAGGAAGCCACAGCAGAAGACACCACCCTGCAGTGCCGGACATGAAGAGCTGTCTCTTGACACTTCATAAATCTCTTTTTTTTTTTTTTTTTGATGGTAAATGTTTACTTTTGGGCTTATGGTAGAAACAGTGCTCCCCTTTCATTTGGGGAGGAAAAGTGCCAATCTTTCCCAGTCTCCCTTGGATCCCCAACTGGAGCAGGTGCAATGTAGGTGGAGGAGAAAACAGAAGTGACATTTACCTTGTCCTTCCCTATTCCTACTGCCCTGTCATCCCAGGGTGTCTGCCAGGTGGAGGTAGAGAAGGGATCTAGAGAAAAGATGGTTCTTGGCCAAACAGTAACTTCACAAAAATAATTTTGGTGCGGAAAGTTTCCGTCTTACTTCCTGTTTTTTTGATCCAGAGAGTAAAACGGTGGCATAAATCTATCTAACTCCTTGGGGAGACTACAGCAAACAGCTCTTTGTGAAGCACTGAGCTACTTGACAGACGCAACAGAAAGCACCATTGTGATGTGAAAGTAGCTTTTCCTTTCTTTTCCTTTTCACCTGAGCACAGAAACAAAATTCTTCATTTTGGTTCATAGAGAAACCTTTGACAATGGAACAAAACCCCAGAGATTTCATTTCTTTTTTGTTGAGTGGGGGAAAAAAAAGGTGGCTCAGCACTTCTACATTTACATTTCTAAAGTTCTACACCTCACTATCAGGTCTCCCACCCTTACTGCTATTAATTGAATGAGGCTGTTATTCTAAAATGTAATACAAGGTTTGGCTGATGTTGATGCTCTTCAGCACTGACTGTTTTCCCTTCCAGACTAGAGAAGTCAACAGAAGGAAAGACCTGACCAAAAAATACCTGCTGTAGGGTCTCTCCAGACCTACAAGCTAGCTGCTTTCAGACACGGCTCAGAATAACCTGCACTGAAGGTCCTTGGTCTTTCAACCAGGTCTTTTAACCTAGATAATGACCTTTGTCATGCGATGAGTGGGGAGTAACCTCTTATCTTGGCTTTTGGCTGGGATGCAACCTCTTACCTTGGCTTCTGGCATGGAAATTGCTGACAGTGTGTTCAGCGAATGCAGGGAGCTGGGCAGTGTACGCAGGGTAACTGTCTTCCCATATTGGCTGTAGGGAGGACAGAGGTACCCCACAGCTGAAGGGTTACTGCAGCTCCTTTTCCAAAGCCCAGGCTGTCTTGTTTACAAGCCACCAATGGCACAGCCAAAACTCTGGGAGCTGAGGTTTGTGCCTCTTGAGGCACCCAAGAAATATGCTTCGTTGACATGTTCATCAACACAGATAATCTTGGAAAAACTGCTTGAATTCCTTGGGAAAAAAAAAAAAGTCAGAAATATTGCCTACAAAGTTTACCTCACTATGTATCTTCATCAAAAATACCAATCATAAAATCCCCAAACACTTCATCAGTGAGAGAAGGGCTGTCACGTTCTACACCCTTACTGCAAACACTGTAGTCTTTCCTCATGTCATGAGCCATCTGGTTCCTGCTGTGTCCACAATACGGGTGATGAGGCCCACACCTACCCAGGGGTGAAATTTCTCTTGGCAGTGGGAGTGATACCTGAGCAAATAAATGGGTGTCTGACTCATCGTGCTTCTACGTGGTGCTCCTCCGCCCGTGACGTGGACAGCACTGCTGGGCTGCAGAGGCAGGAGGGGAAAGTCAGGGAAGTGACTGCGAAAGAGCCGTCCGTCCATGTATATCCTCAGGCACACAGTTAAACAAACAGAACAGCGGTAAAAGAAGCAATAAATGATTGCTCAAAGTTTACCTTGGCTTTTTTTATTTTTTATTATTTTTTTTATTTCTCTGGAAATGTAAACATTGGGGCATCATGGCACAAAAGGGGCTCCTGGATATTTTTTTAAGAACGTTGAGCTGGAAAAGGTCAAGAAATGCAGTTTGAGTGACCTCAAACTGAAAATAAATACCACAGAGATGCAACCTGATGAAAGGTTTCTCAACCACTTTTGCTATTGATTTTGACAGGGGTTTGGTTATGGACTTTGAGACAAGCAGGGCCAGGCGCAAAATCAATGCTGCTTCTCACTCTTATTTTCAGTCCATTATATGCTATTGATAGCACCCGGTATTTTTCATAGAATCACAGAATGGTTAGAGTTGGAAGGGACCTTGAAGACCATCTAGTTCCAACCCCCCTGCCATGGGCAGGGACACCTCCCACCAGACCAGGTTGCTCCAAGCCCCATCCAACCTGGCCTTGAACACCTCCAGGGATGGGGCAGCCACAGCTTCTCTGGGCAACCTGGGCCAGGGGCTCACCACCCTCACAGGAAAAAATTTCTTCCTGATATCTAATCTAAATCTACAAGTTTTATCTTCCCCTGGTTAGTTCGCAAACTTCATCTCAAGATACCTTTTGCCTGTCCCATAGGTAGACACTGTACAGTCCAGACAACTCATCTGTATGAGATCCCTCATTTTCAGTTTTAGCCTCCTTCCTTCTCTTTTTGCATTGTGTGCCACCATCTTCCATTTACTTCAGAGAAAAGATATGGGTTGGGGGTTTTTTCCATTTTAGAATGAGTTGAGAATAATCTTTTTTTGTGTGTGCTTAATATGAAAAGGAGCTTTCCTGTTTTTTTCTCTCAACAGAAGGTGTGTGTTTGACTCCAGCACAGGTTAACCTACTTTTTGAAAGTGATGTGAAGGAAGCTAGTCAGGAACGCTGATTAATGGCATGAATTTCAAGAGACAGGAGAAAACGAGCAGATGAGTCAAAGGAACCAGTAGCCTAAAGCTCACAAAACCAGTGGCTGAACCCCAAAGAGAGGGGACACAGAAAGAAAACGTGTGAAACTGGTAGAAAGACAACCCGGACAGGAGGACAAGGAGGTCACCTCAACTCAGGTGGAGCTGATTAAGTGGAAACCAGAGGTGTGGGAAGAGAGCCAGGCTGGTCTGAGGGATAATCGCAAAAGCTACCGAGTCTGGGAGAAGGGGAATATGGGCAGAAATAGAGAGAATTTAGGGCAAGGGAGAAGGAAGGGTGGATTAGCCCTGCGGTAAGGAGAAAGCAGGCGAAGAAATGGGACAGAAGATGCCGGTGGGAGGTGGAAGTAGGATGGAGAAGAGGTCAGCGTGTGGAGGTGTTGGGCGGATGGTATCCATCTTACGACCCGACCCGCAGGTGGCGTGAGATGAGCACCATCACGGCCAGCGCATCTTTTGAAGGCAGCTTGGTGGGCCACCAAGGTCCAGCAAAGGCTGGGAGGAGGCAGCTGCGAGAGCACGTGGCAGGAGAAGTGCCCATGCTACACCACGCCTCTGCTGCATTTGCTTTGGCGGTGGCGAGGCAAATGAGGTTAACAGGAAAAAATGCAGAGTACAGATGGCAGCTGGCGCGGCTGAGGGGGGGTGTGTGTGGTGTGTGGGGTGCGACATCTTGCTCCCACAGTGTGGGAGCAGGGACAGAGGGAAAAATGTTGCTCAGGCAGCTCTGATTCTCACTGCCGTGAAGACGTCTGGGCAAACGCCAGTGACTGAGGTTCCAGGAAAGGCTTTAGGAGGAAGTCAAGTCAAGACCAAGGCAGCGACAGCAGGAGAGCCCATGCTTGGAAACGACCCTGGGTGCTGAGCTAGGGTAGGGCTGATTAAGTTTTCAAAAAACAACCCATGAAAGAGCATGTTCTTCTCCTCACCGCTGAGACAACTTGGTCGGTTCAGCCAGGAGCATGTTGGGGTCTGCAGGACCCCTCCACGCTGGAGCAGGTGCCCCATCCTCAGCCGCGGTGGGATCCCCCTCTGGACCCAGCAGGCATCCAGCACAGCTCAAGGTGAGACGTCTGGAGGGGCAGAGGACGCTCATTTCTTCCATTTCTGGGCATGGTTTCAACAGCCAGCCGGCCCTATCTAATGGCCAATTTCATTCAGGGGACACAGCGGCGCTGAAGGCGGTTCCTTCTCCATGGGGTGAACGCGTGGTGCATCCTGCAGCAACCCTTGGAGCGGTGGCTTGCTTGGAAGTTCAGCCAAACCCCCACCCACAGCGATAAAAAAACCCCAACACACGGAGAGGCAAGAGTCCAAGTTGGAGAAAATATCATCAGGCCATCCGTGCTGCTCCCACGTGGTTTTCTACCAGTGCTTTTCTAAGCCAGCTCGTGCCCTTGAACACCTGAGCAACATGGAGCAATCAGAACGTGCCTCATCTCTCCTCCTGACTCTTATCCTGCTGCAAAAGCAAAAGGTTGCGATCTTTTTCAGGCCACCATCACTTAAAGAGTCTCACCCGGGCCCGTGAGCCAACCTGCCAGAAGTCTGGAAAGCGCACTCATTATGCCTAACGGAGGCAGCGCTTTGCTACTTAAAGGCTTTTCTTCCATTTATGCTGCTTTGACGGAATCAATATAAAGACGAATTGTTTGGCCAATCTACTGTTTCCCTTCCAGACTCCCTGGGGTGAATACATTTGTGTTAGCTTTTGTACATGAGTGCAGGTTTCTCTGAGATTTATTACATTGGGTGGGCGGGGGGGAGGGAGCAAATCATTAATCCACACCGTACCCACCTCTGTGCCACAAGAAGATATGATGGGGCTGGGAAGTGAATTTGCACAATCCTATTCTGTGTAGCTGTATAACTGCCACTAAACTTCAGCTCTTGAAGGGGTCATCAATTTTCAACAGAGCAGAGAAATATAAAGATAGAAAAGGCTTTGGATATGATTGCATCCACTATCTACCAGCACTGCGTATTGTCAGCGCATTGTCCCTGTTTTCTTTCTTCTCTGTTTTTTTTTTATGACTTGATCCCAAATTTGCTTTGTTCAAGAAGTGACCGCTTCACAGGTGATCTGAGATTTTCTTGGCTATGCATAATACTGCAAGTGAGGCTTTGGTGAAGCACATTAAATGGGCGGGAAGGGGAAAAAGGAAAGGTTTGGGTCTATCTCCCCAGACACTTTCATTCAAAAGCACGTAACAACTTTTCCCAAGCAGTCGTAGAGCAGGCAGAGAAGAAGAACTGCAATTTTTAAAAAGCATACAAGTCCATCTCAAAGAGTTAAATCAGAGCTGGAAGGGTAGATTAGATGTTGTTGTGTTATTTATGTGGCTATTCACCCTACCCAAAACGGGAGTACGGCATCAACTTAACTGAAGGCTTTATTCACTACCAGCACTGTGCATAATAACTGAGCTCCCACGTCCTTCAGCTTACCGTAACCTCCCATTCCTGGGAGAAAGAGCTTGCCTTGGCTCTAGAACAAAGTGGAGGCATTGCATTGCATAAATGTTAATATTTAATCAGCTGGAGTTTGCGAGCCCTCCGGCACATGCAATGGCAGGAGTGGGTCCTCCATTCATGGTGTGCACACAATGCCCCACTGATACCGAGGACGAAAACCTTAAACTTATCGAAGTCCATTTGATAAGATGAACTGAGTCAACCTAGGAGCTGCTGTCACCAAAAAAAGCATTTGAAAAAAGCGAGTTTTGCTTTTTCTGCAATAGCCCGGCTTGATATCGAGCTGGACTCGAAGACAAAACGGGGATTTCCTGGTTATGAGGAGCGGAAAACCTAATGTCTTTCCAAAACCACCTAATGTCTTTCTCAAGCAATATTTTGGCTGCTTTGTATTTATTTCCTCCAGCCTTTCACTCTTCAGGGCTGCGGGGCGATGGGCAGACGTGGTCATCCGCCGCCATCTGGGAAAGGGGGATCAGCCGGGGCTGAGCCAGTCTCGGTTCCCAGCCCTGGCACTCACCCAGCCCTCGTCAGCTCTCACCTTCAGAGGAGAAGTGCCACTGAGTCACTGGGCTTGTCTGCCGGCACCTCGGCCAAAAATACTTGGGCCTGACTTTTGAGGATTTAGAGAAGGAGGGGACGACAGGTGGACGATGTATTGTTAGAAAGGAGAGGGTATTTTTGTAGCTTGTGCTTTTTTCCATGAGAGATTTTGAACCAGCTGGGATAGATGATGGGATAAAAAAGAGGAGATCTGAGACACTCGGACAATTAACGAGGTCTGGGGCACGGCAGCTATTGCATCCTTATCAGGGGGCTGCCAAAGTCCATGTAGGGTTCAGTGAAAAGGCATGTCTGGAGAAAAGTGGTGACAAAGCCTGTGTTTTAAGCCTTAAACCTCATCCCTTGTCCAGGGACAAGCCACTCCACGGTGCGGGACACAAGCGGTTGCACCCCAGGTTGTTGCTTGTAAGGGACTGAGGTTGTTTTGCCAGCTCTCGGTGAGCGAATAGCTGCTGGAGTTTGTTATGGGGCTTTTTCAAGAAGATGGTAAAAGTCACAAAACCATTTGATGGTTTTGACTCATTTTCCCCTGCAAAGCTCCTGCATCTTCTGCCTTGCCTCTATCAGCACGCAAACATCTTCCAAGGTCTCGGTGTCTAACCTGACTCATAGCCACGGCTGCCCCCCCCTTATCCCTTTTAGCTCAGTTTGAGAGAGTAACATTGGAAAACGGTTTCTTTTCCAGCATTGGCTCTGGAAACCCACCCCGGGAGGGTGGCTTTGCGTGCCCGTCTCACCCAGCAGCCGCCGATTAGCAGGTGTTGTATTAGAGCTGCTTACATGGGCTCAGCCGCACCAGCTCAGCCCTATTTTTAGCCGGGGCTGAGTTCACCGCCGGGGCTCCAGTGCTGTGCAAAGCGATGGACATCAACCCTCGAGGTTTCTTACAAATCCTTGTGGACCCCTAAAAGCCATTGGACTGCATAAGCAGGAGCAAAGGCAGCGTTAGGACCTCGAATTGTTGCTCTTGGTTCTCCCACAAAACCACCGTGCTTCGCCTTAGGTGGTACCAGGAGATCTTTGATTTTGCTCCCCGGTGGGTGGAAGGGCTTTGCCTCTGCTCTGGTGAGACCCCACTGGCAGTGCTGGGACCCCCAACATCAGAAGGACATGGACCTGTTGGAGTGGGGCCAGAGGAAGCCACAAAGATGCTGCGAGGGCTGGAGCCCCTCTGCTGGGAAGACAGGCTGAGAGAGGTAGGGGTGTTCAGCCTGGAGAAGAGAAGGCTCCGGGGAGACCTTAGAGCCCCTTCCAGTCCCTAAAGGGGCTCCAGCAAAGCTGGGAAGGGACTCTTGATCAGGGAGGGGACCCATAGGACGAGGGGTAATGGTTTTAAGCTGGAAGAGGGGAGATTTAGATTAGATATCAGGAAGAAATTCTTGACTCTGAGGGTGGTGGGACACTGGCCCAGGTTGCCTAGAGTAGCCATGGCTGCCCCATTCCTGGAGGTGTTCAAGGCCAGGTTGGACAGGGCTTGGAGCAACCTGGTCTGGTGGGAGGTGTCCCTGTCCATGGCAGGGGGGTTGGGACTGCATGGTCTTCAAGGTCCCTTCCAACCCAAACCATTCTAAGAGTCCATGAACCCATCTGAGACTCCTGCATGCCGCCCGGCTGTCCTCACGCCTGCACGATGGAGAGCTGGTCAGAGGTGACCACTAGCCCAACATGAGCCAAGCAGGATAGGTGTAAGCGAGGGCAGGTTCAGAGCTGACAGCATCCATCAGGATGTTACGTGCGCATCCGTCTGGGGCATACCTTATTTTTGGGAGAGGTGGCAGGGCTCGCTGCCGCATCTCCTGGGAGCCAAGTAAAAGTCACGCCAACAAACAAGGATCTATTTCAATCACAGCCCTGACAACTGTCCCTCCTCCACAGGGGTTTGAAATGTCACCTTAAAGACAGGGGGCTTGGTACATGCTGTACAGTTTAATGAAAAAAAGCCATGTGGAGCCTTGCGGATAGAGCTTTGCTGAGTTATACCAGGAAAATCACGCTCCAGCTGTGTTTTGCATCACCACATTTATCATATCGCAACTGTTTTTTTCATGTGGCGGTAGCAGAAGGCCAAATATCTGCCTTTGCATATCCAAACAGTGGTGCTGTCATCAAAGCGGGACCCAGGACACCATGGACGGGCTCACTTACCGCTGCCTGAATTGCTGCTCCTAAGGAGCAGGGCACGGTTCTCTACAGCAAGCTGGATGTGCCCCTCTGCTGGGGCAGATTTTGGATAGTGTCCCTCACACTTTTCTGTGGGTGCTCGTAAATCTGGACTTGCTTAGCCCCCTATTTTCCCAGGGAAATGGTGAATCTCCCAGTGGGGTCTCGTTATAGCCTGGATTTACAAGCCAGTCTTGGAAAAAACGTTGCATTGAACAGGCAAAATTCCTGGTAGAATTGTTGGTAGGAAATGCACAATTCAGAGAGGCAATGAAGAGTTTTGTAACTACAGCATTTTAAAACTTAAATTCCTCTCGGTGTTCAGCTTTTTTCTTGTGGTTATGTTATATGTTACATGGTCTTATACCCTATAACACTTAGATGGCAAATGCTTACGGATGGAATTAATCATAAAGGATTCACTTTTACAGCAGGACACAGCTTCAGACCTAGTAGTTGCTGATATAAAGAAAGTCGCTTGCTTATACCCTCGTTTGAGGGATTAGGAAATGAGTCGTCTCCAACTGTGTAGCACTGGCCACCTAATTTCCATTTCTCGAGTAAAACTTGGCAAACACTTGGCAACTGCTAAATATCAAAAGGACAATATACGGTAAGAATGAACGACGTCTATTCAGCATCTGCTCCCAATAAAAAGTTTGGGGAACAGGTAACTGGATAAAAAAGGAGGACAGGGGCCACGTATAATAATAGCACTTTTTAAGAACTGATGACAACAGACACTCTGTCTCCTGAACCAGGAGAATGTACTGGTGTTTTATTGCCATGTTTATTATTTAACCACAGGACGACTCACAGCCGCTGAAAATATCCCACTGAAGGCCTCGCCTGCTGCCGAGCCCAACAAGGGTACATTTTCAGGGGACAAAAAAAGCACAGAATTGGCTTCTCCTCCCCATCTGAAAGGGGCACAAGAAGAACCAATGCCACCGGAGCCGGCGGGACTGGGATGAGGGACAGCTCCATGACCCCCCCCGCCTCTCTCTGCAGTGGTGAGCAACGAAAAAGCCCGCTCAGCGCGTGGTGCCGTCAATGCAGGGATTGTAATGCTGCTTACCCTCCCTTCCTGAGGTCCGTCTGCAGCCTTGCCGGCACACAGCTGCCTTTTCAACAGCCCCTGCTATTCTCGGTGCCTTTTAACCGTTTTGCCAGCTCCGCCTCTTAACGCCCCGGGGGGTGGGTGGGGGACACAGCCAAGGTCTGCTCCAGGAGAGCAAAATGGGAGCGACCTGGAAGACGCGGAAAGCCATGCGCGAGGAATTACAAGCCGTAACTTTATCGCATGCTTGAAAAAATGTACAGGGAAGTTCAGCTAGCCAAAGCCCCCCCTCAAAAACACATATGGGAAAGATTGAATGGGAGCGATGTGCTGCCAAATCCCTCCCTCACCAGCATCCCTCCTCCCTAACCCCGTTTTTCTAAAACCAGGGCATTAACTTCCCTTCCCAACGAGCCTTAGTGCCTTGTCCAGCATTTAGCTCTTAAGCATCCCATGCCCCCGCAAAGGCTGCGCTCCCTGCGTGTGTGCCCGGAGCTAATTTATATTTGCTGTTTATGCAGGAACGTTAATTCGCCTAACAACCAGTGGTTTACTATTATCTATGTGCGTTCAGAGTCGCAGCTCTGCCATACACACGTTTTCTTAGGGTTTCACTCGGGTTTACACAGGTTTTGCTTGGTTTTCGCCCACGCTGGCTCCTCCGGGGCGGCTCAGCCGGCTGCCCGGTGCATTTGCGGGAGCGGATGCAAACATAGAAAACCAAGGCACCTGTAAGCCTTGTTTTTTCATGAGGCACTTGTAAACCATGTCCAAGCTGCCTTGGAGGAAGGTCACCAGCCAAGCCGTGGACTGGGAGGCTCTGAAGGGTTGGGGTGAAGTCCTGGGTGATCCATACCCCATGCTGCTGACGGAATCACAGCAGAACTGCGGGATTTACAACAGTGGCAGAGACAGCCCAGATATTTTAAATTCTGTTTTCGTGTTTTCTGCTTGCTAATTCACCCATCTCCGGTTTTGGTTTGGTGCAGAGTCTCCAAATGATCTAAACGCTCCTGAGCTTTGGAGGAGCAGGATCAGAAATGAGCAGCTGGGTCCTTATTTTAGAATCAGAGAATCATCTAGGTTGGAAGGGACCTTTGACATCATCGAGTCTAAGCTGTCAACCTGACACTGCCAAAACCACCACTAAGCCATGTCCCTCAGCACCACATCTACACGGCTTTTAAATATCTCCAGAGACGGCCACTCCACCACTTCCCCGGGCAGCCTGTTCCAGTGCTTGACAACCCTTTCAGTGAAGAAAAAGAAGGAACCCCAAATCAGGCTCTGAGCACCCCGTGCACGGGAAAAGTGTGGATTTGAATTTAGATGGCCACTTTGCCGCTCTGGTGTTTCTCTGGCCTCACAGCTGCCGTGCAGCAGAGGCTGGTGCAGCTTCTGTCCTCTGCGTGGTGCGATCCAGCCAGCACGAGGACGAGGGAGGCTTCTCCACTCCTCCCCAAAACACTGCACTTCCCAGAGGAACAAACACGGCGACCACAGCCCACACGCTGATGCAACAGGGCTGGCGTTGAAAGCTGAGCACACTGCTGCTCATAAAGCAGAGGAGCAGATCTCCTGAGCTGAGGTCCACCTTGTGAGTGACAACCTTCGTAGCAAAGCCACGGCATGCCTGGAAGTGCCCCCCGAGCTGCTCATGGTCCAAAATGCTCCTCTTGCATCTGGGACAAGGTTGAGGACTGGGGTGTTGAGCAACCAAGTCTAGTGGGAGGTGTCCCTGCCAATGGCAGGGGGATTGGAACTAGATGATCTTCATGGTCCCTTCCAACCCAAACCATTCTATGATTCTATTCTATGGCTTGGGTCCTTCTAGCTGGTCCAGAGGAAACAGGTAGGGAAGAGGCATTGCAGCTGAAAAGGATGGAGATACCTAGGCGAAAGGGAGAAGGAAAGCAGGGGGAAAAACATCATGGCAGAAGACAGTGGTTGGGGGAAAAGCAGGTTAAGAGTAGGAAACCTCTGCAGAAAAGAAAAGTGAGGGAAGATGGAGAGAAAGTGGGAAATGGCATGCTACCAAAATGACCGCAGGAAGGTTGGTCAATGTGCTTTTTTTGTATTAGCTGTGATCAAGATGCGATCCAAAAGCATTTTGAGCTCCAGCTCCTTTGCCCCACTCTGCCTCTCTGTATCCTGGTGCAGCATCTCTTCTGGGTCAGACACTGAGACAGGCGAGGGCAGCGGGAAGGTTTCAGGATATGAAGAAATCTTTACATCTTTTTTCTTTGTCTTAATATGCGATCACAAAGCCAGGTAAACATGCATTTTTCTTTAAATCAGAAAACACTTGTATACATACATACATGTATTTATTTACACACAAGCATCTCTTCCCCACACAGAAACAGGTTGCTTCTCAGTTCTTCATCCTACTTAACCCATAATTTCTCCTAAAAGAGCCATGGCAGCTATCCAAGCTCTAGTTTCATTGACGTAGGGGGTGGGGGGATCCATGCTGATCCCATCCCCTCCACTAACCCACGAGGTGTGGGGCTGCCGCTGTGTTTTCGTACCTGCTCCCCAGCAAAACCTCCCACTGCAGGAGAAAGGTTCCTTCCCAAGATCTCTCATCTGCCGACGAGAAAATGTGACCGCAGGGGTTTGGGTTTTTTTGCACTCCCCCTTGCCTGAAATGCTGGGAGACGGAGCCCCAAGGAGATGGAGCCCCAGTTTCCACCAGCCAGTGTCGAGCTGCTCTCCCCCATACCGATACCACCAGCTGGGCATACTGGTTTGGCTGGATTTTCATGTTCTTTTAAGTATCACAGGTTACCTTCCTATGGCAGTTGCTGCATATGAGAGGTCTGATCTGCCCTGAGAAGTGAGTGGGAGGGAGCCTGCCCGTAGTATTTTGGCTTCTCCGCATAGACTCCGGTGCGTGCCCAGATGCTGGTACCCAGGACATTGTGGTGCCTCGGGTGAATAGAGGTGTCGCTCATGTGAGTTCAAACACTTGACCTCCCCTCCCTCCATCCTTTCCCCTTCAGGCTCGGGGAGCTGCCGGCATCAGATGGAGCATGCTTACTGGCAAAACACTTCTCCTGCGTTATTTTTCTCGCGGGGGAAACCTAAACCCTTGGCTGTGCCTGTTTGCTGACTCAAAGCCGTGGCAGATGATGGATGCTGTAATCCAAATGTCAGCGCGGCGGTAACCTTACACCGGGTGACCGGGGTCACCAGTCTCATGACTATTGTCATATTTTTGGAGCTGTGCTTAGCCCAGGGGTAAGGCTTCTTTCCTCTGCCAAGATCATTGCTGTGCGGCGTCCTCCACCCTGGGACACGCCACCGGCAGCTTCTGGGAGGACCCTGTGGGTAGGGAGAGAGCAGCTCTTGGGCCGCTGGGGCTGGGAAGGGGCTCTCCATTTTGGGGAAGGTGGTTCTTCTCCATTTTGGGGCCACCTTGTCCCCAAATAGTCACCTCCAGGCCACGAGACCATTGTGCATCCCTGGTGCTTTCGGTTCAAAAGTTGTTCTGTGAACAGTGGGCTGATATCTATTGCTTCAAGTGATCTTAAAACAACATAGGAAGCTCTTTTCCTTGCTCTGTATCGCTCATATGGAAAAGTTGAGCTCTTCTTTTCAGGTTTGTATCGAGTTTAAAATATACCTGAAGTTAAGGGAGAGTCCATCCATAGAAGCGCTGGCAGAATCGACCCAAAGGGGAGTTTTACTGACTTGTTAAGGTCTTAAGATACCCCTAGAGGCACCTGCAAATGGGCTCGGCAAGGTTTTGTTCTGCTTTTATTGGATCAATATCAGTCAGCTCTTCAGGTAGCTGCCTGAATATGTATTTTTTATCTTTATTTGTTGCGAAAGACCTGTCTCTCTGCGACCAGAAAAGTGCTTTCAACTCACTTGGGGGCAGACGAGGCCTTTGAGAGTCCCATCAGCCTCGGATGCTGGTGGTCTGTGATGTGTGCCGGTCCCTCCAAATGCAGATAGACTCATCCCATTTGCTCTAAGAGCACTTTACATCACCCCGGGGTACTTTAAGGCCAGGTCAGTGTAAAATGGCATTTGTATTAAGGAGTATCAGGCCCAGAGATTATGTATCTCCACTTATTGCAATCCTCATAATCAGCTTGAAGTCTCTAATTAGCTGCATTAATGACTCAGCCCTGTAGACAAAGCTTGAAGGTGAAGGGTGACACGATGGAGTCACTCCTTTATCTGGGAAAGGCTGAGATGCATTGTGCCTTTTTTTTTTTTTTAATTAAAAAAAGCAGCTAAGAAAGTTATCTTCTCCCCAGGTTTCATTAATGGCATTTAAAAAGCCATCCAATATGTTCAAAAGCCATATCCACCCCTCTTCTGACCGCATCAGGAGTCTCTTTAAATCATCTTTAAAACACCCAGTTGCCGAGTGGTGGGGATTCTGGACGTCACTTGTCACGTCGCCCTTTGGGACACACCAAGGTGAGGTCTCATTTTGCTGAGGATCGTGGTTTTCCCTGGGAAACTGTGATGCCTGGTGCCCAGCAGGTGATCCTGGCTGAATCCAGCTCTGGGCTGGTCCACGGTGATATGGCTTGGGAAGGAAAATATGCCCACCCTGGGCAAATTTAATTAAAACCTGACAAGACGAAGGAGGAAGTTGTTGACAAAGGGGATTATGAAACTTGAAGGGAAGGCTGCTTTGCCAGCTCTCGTTGAGTGACTAGCTGCTGGAGGTGCTTGAGTTCCCATAAATGGCTATATTTTGCTTTTCAACAGCTTCTACTAATGGTTTTGCAGAAGTATCCCATTAAAGTTGATGGGAGCTCCCAATCTTCCGGGCCTCTAAAAAAAGGCAAAAGTTACTCTGCACCTCCGGCTGAATTTGTGAGCTGATCTCACCAAACTTCTGCCTCCAGGGAAAAAAAAAAAAAAAGTCCTGTGCTTATTTCCTGACAAGCTGTTGTACTCCCAGCTGTGTGGCTTTGTGTCCCCACCTCCCACCCATTGGAGGTCCCACAGGACTGCAACCAACACATATAGCAATGGGGATGGTGGGAGAGACCCAAGAAGCTGACAAAGTACAGCACAATCCTTGAGGTGTTGGTCACTTGGGTATTTAGCATTTTAACACCAGTTGCAAGGTTCTCTACCGAGCAGGTAAAAAAGAATCTACAGCAGCAATGGTGTTGCTGTGCTCAGCCACTGCAGCACCATGTAAAACACCCACGGGGGACTGGGGAGCCTACAGAAAAGCTGGGGAGGGATTCTTGGTCAGGGAGTGGAGAGACAGGATGAGGGGGATCAGTTTTAGACTGGAAGAGGGGAGATTTGGATTAGATATTAGGAAGAAATTCTTCACTCTGAGGGTGGTGGGACACTGGCCCAGGTTGCCCAGAGAAGCTGTGGCTACCCCATCCCTGGAGGTGTTCAAGGCTGGGTTGGATGGGGCTTGGAGCAACCTGGTCTGGTGGGAGGTGTCCCTGCCCATGGCAGGGGGGTTGGAACTAGATGGTCTTCAAGATCCCTTCCAACCCAAACCTTTCTATGACTGTGTGGGACCACAGGTGGTTTGTGGATGCTGCATGCTCTCACTTCCCATTAATAACACACTTGCTATAATAACTGCAGTCCTTGTGAAAGACCCCTAAAAGAGAGACCCCAGCCAAAGAGGAGCACGGGGTGGTTCTCCATCAGCCTTGCAGGCTGCTTTAACCAGCCCTTGATTTGCCGTGCCGGCTTTTGGGACCTCTCTCCCTGGGGGATGATCTCTCTGAAGGATCTTGGCACGGGGATCCTTGCAGGCTGGGGGACCGCAGCACCCCACCACCTTTGCAGCCATCTTTGCATTGCCACCAGGCAGGGGGCACCCACAACCTGGGCTAGGAGGAGATGCCACCAGCTGAGGAGCCGGTGGGATGCGAAGCAGCCCCTGGAGCTCCAGGCTCAGCAGCAACACCACTAAGCAAAAATGGGCCCATCCTCTGGAGAGGCACCACCTGCCAGTTTAACCTCTTGCATTGGCCACGCAGCTTTGTGGTCTTGATTTTTTTCAGCCTATTTGCCTTTAAATGAAAAAAAAATGCCTTTTTTTTAAAAAAAAAAAGACAACTTTTTTAAAAAAAATTTCCGAGGGGGCAGAATGGCAAGCCTTGCCTTGCATGGACAAGAAATGCCAAAGGTCAGGCTAGCTTGGTCATACTATACATATAGCCCACACAGAACGCTTTCAACTGCTGCTTGGCCCAACAGTGGCTCAAATCTGTGCAGCTGACAAAGACAACAGCATCGTCCCCTCGCCGCTAACACAGGAATGTGGCCCAGCACATTCACCCTTGCGGTAAATCAACTTTTTTTTTTGCTTTCCTTATTTGAGGCTTCCAGCTGGCAACCCAGAGAAACCCTGTGGTTTGCCCTCCCGAACGAAATGGGTTTCCAAGCTTTTTCAATGAAAGCTGCAGGATTTGGCTCCTCCAGGCACTTTGTATTCAGTGAGAGCCTCTCACTCCTGCTGGCTCCTTGCTCCCCTGCGATGTGGCAGTCCCGTCGCAGCCTCTCTGGAGCCTGATCTCGGTGGCACGAAAGGTCGTTTCCCACAGCTACAGATAAAGCACGGGCACCCAGAAGGGAAAAACTGCCCGTGTTGTAAAGCTCGTCCTCCACCAGTATAGCCAAACTCCTGTAAAAGCCTCTTCAACTAAGCAGAGAACATTTATTGCCCTTGATAAGCCTGTAAAACATTGCTGGTTGTTTCCAGATTTATCCAGCAAAGTTATGTGGCAGAAGATTAAATTTGTTCACGTTTTACCACATAGCTTAAGGAAACTAGGGAAAAAAAAAAAAAAAAAAAGAGAAAGTGGTTTTGGACAGATGAGGTGTGGTTGAGGTGGGACACCTGGCTTTGAAGCGACCGCTTTCATATGATCAGGACCCAGTTGCAGAACAGCAAATCTTGTTGGCTTTTAGCAGCTGTGGATGGAGCAAAATACAGCTCTGGCAGCACATCGCTCCCAGTAAGTATAGCCCAAGGCAGCAGAGACAGCCCAGATCTCCTGTCCTTCAGTAGCTCTGGCTCTCTCTGACACCTGGCATGAGGTTGTTTGCTCAGGCTGCTCACCCACCCCATATTGTCCAGAAGTCACCCCTTCAGAGACCCGATTTCCAATCCCGCCCCCCGTTTCCAAGGTGCTGAGTGATGAGGCTTAGCAATCATTGATTGCACTTAGCTTGACAAGGGGGCAAGGTAAGCCCTTTACCTTGACTCTTCTGGGGCAAGGAATACTTCTTCTGGTCTTGTGTGCCAGGGGAGGTTTAGGATGGATATTAGGAAAAATTTCTTCACTGAAAGGGTTGTCAAGCATTGGAACTGGCTGCCCAGGGAAGTGGTGGAGTGGCCGTCTCTGGAGGTATTTAGAAGATGTGTAGATGTGGTGCTGAGGGACATGGTTTAGTGGTGGTTTTTGCAGTGCTGGGTTAACGGTTGGACGCAATGATCTTAAAGGTCCCTTCCAACCTGAATGATTTTATGCTTCTACCCCAATAGCAATGTGATCAGGACTCAAAATTTTAGAAGCCTCCATGAGAATGTACCAGGAACAGAAAGGCTTTATGTTTGTGATGTTTCATTCTTCACGGCTGCAATCAAAGCACAGTTTCACTGCTGGGTAAGAAGCTTAGCCAGGACCTTGGGATTTAGCCCTTGTTGCTACCCCTGCAAATACCGCCTCCGTAAGGACTTCCTCGTGGACACCCACTGCTGAATTTGGGCCATGGAGGTGTGGATAGGTTTGGAGAGGACACTTGCAATGCTTCCTACGAGCTGCCAGAGGTCTGCTGTGGCCGGTTGAGGGAGATCTGCCTGAGACAGGCTTCCGCCTGCCAAGAAGGACACGGACGGGAGCGCAAACCTAATCTGCGCCTGGCTGAGTTTTAGTGCCTCTTACTCACACGCTACGTTAGGCAGCAAATCGCTCGGGAGTCCTGTGGAAAACCAAAACGTGTGCACAGGGACCGTCCACTTCTGCCGAAGGAAACAGTGCTGTGCGGTAAATGATTAATGGGAAAAATATTGCACCGCTCCCCTTTGAGCCTCCCCCAGCGAGTGCTGGTGCCCTCCCAGACATGACGCTGCTTGGCAAACCGGGTGCAGATGTGGTCCACTCCCTTGCCGCCCTGTGTGCAGGCAGCCCAGATGAGCACAGGAGGGACTCACAAGCCATGGACTCACTATTTCTGCTCAAGAAATGGAAAATCCCTCCTCTGGGGAGGTGCCATCGTGTCTTCTCAAGATGTTCCGAGGTGCAACCGTGGTTCGGCCTCACCCATTTTTGCTGGAGACCTGGCTTTGGTGTGGAGAAGAGACCCTCTCTGTGGTGTGAGGCTGCTCACTGGCCCCTCTGCAGTCCTCTTCTCCACCAGCGCTCTGTCCTACAGTCACCGCCTGGCCCACCAGGAGGGACCACGATTGCCCTCAAGAAGCCTCCGAGACCTCACCGAAGGCATGGGTTGTACTTCGCTAAGCATGTCCTTGAAAATGGCTAAAACAACACAGTAAATGTGTTTGATAATCAACAGACAGATTTATCATCCAACAGATTTATCACCCAACATCTAAAGAACAATACTGCGGGCAAATTTTAACCTAATCCACTCCAAGCTTGGGTGGAATGGACGGCTGGCAGCTGCTGACGCTCCGAGATGATTTGCACTGCCACCAGCAAAGCCTGAGCAGCTGTGACTTGTCATCCAAACACATCTGAGACTCCTTGTTTGCCACCAAAATGAGATTAAGGTGGCAATATGTGGTGTGGGCCACTAGAAATAAATTGCTTGCTGACTTTTCGTCTGGCTTCTCCATGACTATTTAGTACCTGTGAAGAAAACATTTTGGCAGGGGTTCCAGCTGAAGTCTTTTGTTCCTCTGTAACTAAGGGATGCAAACGTGGCCTTTAATAAAAGGATTTACGAAGAGCTAGGGAGAGTCTGTGAAACAGCATTGCTGCAGTAGAAACAGAGCAGGGAAGTTCAGTGTGGAGCCGGTGAGAACTAGAAGGATGAAATCCACTGATTTCCATCAGAGAAGGGGGAAAAGAGCAGGGAAAGCTTTGTGGGGATTCACTGTCCCACCACAAAAATCATTGTGAGAGTGTCTGCAGTCTTGCCTGACAATGGACAACTTGGCTAAAAATGCAAGACATGGGAGATATGAGAAACACGCTCATTTGCAGCAATAAATACATGATCTTCTTTCTATTGTAGACTTCATTTTCAGAGAACGCGCCCCAAACCAGCAGATCTAGAATGAAAAGAAAACGAAAGAAGGAGGTCAACGATAACAATGTTCTTAGTTGAAACGAGTCAGCAGCTGGCATTTCTTGCCTTCCTCCTACATTTCCTAAATATAAGCACCCGAAGGGACATTGGGGACTCGAAGGGACATTTGGGACCCACAGGAATCACGCGTTCTTTGTAGATTTCTCCCCAGAGCAGGACATCCTCAACGAGCCATGGCTCCAGCCTTGAGGCTGTCCTGACTTTTGGTCCAGCGAGAGCCTGCCAAATCTCTGCGAGGACACCTCATTCCTCCACTGTGCAATTACTGCAGCATGACCTCACGAAGGAGGTATTTACACCACGTGTTAGGTCTACCAGAAGCAGCTGTGGAGAGGCGTTTGACTGTCGGGAAGCCTCATGTTGCCGATGAAGCTTTGGGATGCAGCAGCTTTGGTCACATCTTTCTGTTGGAACTTCCCCATCCCGTCACCCCAACCTGCATCCCGCTAATCCAAAGCAAACCAGTGGGTCCGGGGTTTCTCAGCTGGCTCCCCCAAAGGCGGCGCTGAGGACACGGCACAGCTCAAAACCTGGAGCTCACCACCAGCCCTTTGGGCTGCTCCATCCCCTGGGTGCTTGGTAGCACTACCACCACCACCATGGGATACGCTTCCCTCAGTCGAACCATGGGGGCCCAGAAGAGATCAGGTGGCCTGGAGAACTTATTCTATGCTGGAGAATGGGTGGCATTTGGTTCCTTACCCCAACAGTGGTGTATGTTCTCCTGCATGTGCCAGGGATGGAGGGTGGTGGCCTGCCAGTAATGGCACAACCATTGCAAGAAACGAAATGCAAGTGGATTTATTTTATGCGTTTCAGGGGGAAAAAAGGTGACTTAGACACCCTGGGGTTGGTCTTGTGGTTGGTTTTGCGGCGTTGCAGGACTAGGAGTTGGCTGAAGAGCACTATTCCCTCTCTGGGACAATCTCCATGGTGCTGCTGTGCATGGGCTTGTGAGCACAGGCTTCATTTTCCCTCAGAAACCAGCTGCTCGGGTACACATGAAGAAAAAAAAAAAGAAGAAAAAAATAATATAAAAAGGTGCAGATTTGGGGAAAAAAAAAAAGGTCACCTCTCTGGAAGGGACGTTGGGTGGGAAGGCAGAGCCAGGGCTGGAGCAGAAGCCCAGGGCACGGTCCCTGGTACGCTGATCGGGCTGCACGACAAACAGGGCGTTAAACGATGCCAGTCGGTCTTTCCCCTGTATTAGTTTTCCTTATTTAACTTGGGGATTAGTGCGCGCGCGTTGAGAACTGGCAGCAGTTGAAAGGAAGCTAAGATCCTACCTTGTTTTGCTTTTTTTTCCCTCTTTAAATTTGACAGCGGGTGGTTAATACCGTATCGCAGATGGAAGAAATAGATACAGAAGTGGTTGTTAAGTAAGTATACAGCCAGGTTATTTACTTTTTTTTTTTTGTGATGGGTGGGGATAGGAGACGCACCTTTTTAGCAGAGATAAATTTACCGTTCTAATTTGTGCTTAAATTTCCCTATAATTAAGGATTATCCTCCTCTTTCACCTTAAGCCTCTGCTTCTGCCCAGCTCTGTGAGGATATTGTGTATTCCTCTCCTCATTCAGATTCTAATCTAATCTAAATTAAACTTGCCTTTAAAATAAATACTAAAATTCTGTGCACCTCATTGCATGAAGCGTAAATCACTGTATTGCACATACCTCTTAACTACCTGAAGGCGTTCCCTGTTGTCATAATCTGGGATTTTGTATTAAAACATGTCAGTAGTTCCATGAACAAGAATAGGAACTATCCAGAGAGGAGACCAGACAGCTTCAGTTCTAGAAATGGTCCGGCAGGAACCTCATGAAGCCCAGCAAAGGCAAATGATGTAACAGAGATGGAAACGGAGCCAGGCTCCTCTCGGAGGTTGCGCAGGGGAAGGACGAGGGGCAGTGGGCACAAGGTGGAAGATGAGAAACGCCAGCTGGATATTGGGAAGAGACATGTTATCTACGAGGGTGTTCGAACACTGGAGCCCAGCAAGGCTGTGGGATCTCTGTGCTGGGAGATGCAAACCTGAGCAAACTTTTCTAGGCTGGAAGAGGAACCTTCCAGAGGTCCCAGCTCCAGAGGTCCCCACCAGCCTCTGTTCTTCTGCAATCTATGACTCATCAGGAAAACCCGACGGTCTATTGGTGGAGAAACCAGAGGAGTTATAATCACTCCTTTAGTCTTGTGCTTAACAAACATGTTTGTTCTTTCATTGCCAGGTTCACCATGCCCCAGTGCATGGTCCTTTCTTTCTGCAGGTCCAACATTTAAGAGCTAATTATTTGCCAGTAAAACATTTCTTCATGCTCAGCTTGGCCAGGTGGAACAAGAGAGGACCTAGTAACCCTTTCTCTCCCCATCGCCTCCAGCTGCCACTCAGTCACCAAAATCCTCCTCAGATGGTTCACCAAACCCACAGGAGGAGTCACCAGCAGGGCTAGTCCTAGTCCTCTGGGCTCGGACTTTAATCAAGGTTTCTGTGCTGACCTGACTAAGCCAATGGGCCCACATGTGGCCCTGGATGGTTCATCATTAGAAAGGATGAGCTGTAGGTTGTGATGAAGGGCTACCAGGGCTGATAAATCCCTTATTCTGTAGGGGACCTGTGAGGCCACCATGACCCCACAGATGCAGTTGTGTTGGCCCATCCTGGTGTCATGCCAGGATGAGCTGTGTAATTTCCCATCCTGGACCAGCGCTGAGGTTTGTGCTCCTTGCTGTACCTCCTGTGCCCCTGGAGTGGGTCTGCTGGTGTGGAGGGAGAAGCTACAAGCCGTCAAGTGTGGACATGGGGTGAGGAGGTGGCTGCCTCCCCTGCTTCTCCCCATCCTGATGCTTGAAGGGTTCATAACATCTCTTGTTTTGCTTCCCTGACTGTTGCATCTCTTTTGCTGGCATGGAAATACCAACAGCCCAGCCATGGTGCCTCTTGACATAGCCTCCTCACCCACCTGGCTTCACCAGCAACCCCAGAGCAGGACGTTTTGGTGTTACCATCCCCAGCCAACCTCAATGGGGCAGCTAGAGATCATCTGAGACCCTCACCATCCAGTGGCTCAACCCCATCCCTTGCAGACACAAAGCATTACTATCACCTCCAGACCCACACAGCGCCAGCATGACATCCCCACGCCAAGGTTCACCATGCCCCTGGTTGCAGGGGACCTGCCTGATAGTAGGTGCAGATCCCGGGAGGTGGGTGAGCCTGGCATGGTACTGCGAGGCTCTCCCCACCTGGGCATCTCCACACGGATGTCCAACCACAGCCACCTTGTCTGAGCCAGGTCCTGGGTCCAGCTCTGAGTCCGCGGGGAAAACGGGGAAGGTTCTCACCCCGTAATGAGCTGTTTTCCTCCCTTCTCTCCAGCGCTTGGCTTCCAGCCCTGAAAGGAAGAGCACCGTGCCAAGAATTTCTACGGCCGGGTCCAACGGAGTGAGCTGACACCTGATTTACCCTTAATTACAGTGGTTGGCAACAAGCCCCAGGGCAAATATGAAGGGATGATGCCAGGGTGGTGATAAGGACAAGACTTGTCCATCGTTTGCCGTAAGGGCTTGTCCCGAGGGCTTTCTTTCCCATGAAAAATCAGCAGAACGTCTTTGAGTGTGCAGAGAAGAAGCTGATGGGACAAGGTGTATAGAAACCCTGCCTTCCCCTCTGCCACGCTGACCTCTCCACACCAGGAAGGTCTGGAGACCCCTCGCAGCCTTGCATCGGGGGTGACGCGTGGGCCGAGGCGCCAGGCGATGCAAAGCTGCTGCCAGAAGGGAGCTAAAA
Organism: Anarhynchus alexandrinus; assembly: GCA_008711295.1. NCBI lineage: Eukaryota > Metazoa > Chordata > Aves > Charadriiformes > Charadriidae > Anarhynchus > Anarhynchus alexandrinus. Next base: position 1,065,395 of record VUYV01000183.1, on the reverse strand, counting down.
ATAGACGCCGAATTATTCCGGAGCTTTTGCCCAGCCTATTTGTGGACAAAATAACCCACTTACCTTGGGAGCCCTGAGCAGCTCCAGCTGCCCCCACCACCACCCACCCCCTCCCAAACCAGGAGACCCTGCCCCTGATGCCTCTGTCGTGTTCCCGTGTTGCTACAGTACAAAAGCGCTCATACAAAAGTGCAGCAGCTCTGAGCAGGAGCACCCGAAATCCCCCAGACAGTGCCCACTGAGGTGGTTAACGGGGGATTTTTAGCTGCGACCAAGCTCGTTTCACATCCAGCGGCTTTCAGCTCCTGCCCCCAAAGGTGTGCCGCACTGCCTTACTTTAACCGTGTAAAAGGAAGAAGGCGAGAAAGCCATAGGATTAAAAAAAAATTCGTTTTGTTTTATTTTTTTTTTTTACTTTATTTTTACCCTTTCCTTTCCTTTCCTTTCCTTTCCTTTCCTTTCCTTTCCTTTCCTTNAAACACAGATAACTACAGTAAACAGGACAAAGTCAAAGATTTGGCTGGTGAGGAAATTAGACAGGGAAGGTTGCAAGCTTAAATGGGATGAATATTGTTGCGGTCACCTATTTCCCTGAGCGGGATAAATCAGCTCTCCGGCATCTCTCCTGCAGCTTATTGGCTGGCTATTTCGTAATCTTTTTTTTTTTTTTTTTTTTTATTTTTTTTTACTTTTATTTTTTTTTTTGTTTTTTTTTTTTTTTTATTTCGTTTTACTGACATAAAAATTTCATTTTCCTGCTGTTTCGTTTAATTTTTAAAAACTGGAGAGGAAAAGCTGGCACAGCAATCGGCCAAAGCCCCTCAGCATTCTGCCTGGGATGCTCAGCCCGGCTCACGGTGGGTCTCCTGCCTGCGCCACCCTGCCTCAGCTCCGCCCGGCTCCCGCCGCTGGAGCAGCCTTGCGCTGCTGCCCATAGCCGTGGATTTTCACGCCTTTTTAACGGCTTGGCAAAGATTTCAGAAGAATAGCAGTCGCAGTCGCACCCTGCGGCAGAGTCCGGGGGTATCGCGGACCCAAGAGGGATATCTTTTAATGATGCGATTTGAAACCTTTGACCCATTTGGGCTATTAAATTTGTTAGTGCAATTCTTTACGTCATCCCGTGCTTACGCCGGAGCACGGATTGTTCTAACTCCCCACCCAGCAGCTGGAAGGGGAAACTGGGGTGGTGCTCACTGACGAGTCTCTTCTCGTTAGGAACTATCACAAACGGGTGTTGGTTACGGGAAAGAATCTGTCCGGCGGGTGTTGGCATGCGCTGGACAAACCGGAGGTGGCAGAGCTCTGGCTTGCCCTGGCCACGGGGTTCAAGAGCTCGCATTTGACCGTTTCCCAGCCCCCCACTGGCTCCTCCACCAAAACCCCAATTCAAAAAAGAAAATCATAACGAAAAAAATTATTATAATAATATATTACTATATATAATACTATATATAATAATATATTACATTATACAATTATATATTCTATATATTTTATAGGTTTTAATAGATTAAATATTTATACATGCACATTTAATGTATAGAGAATATATTTATATAATACACAAACCCCTATAAAATATAAAGAATATATATCATTATATATAGCAATATATATTTATATGATAAATATATAAATATATATTTATATAAAAATATATATACACGCATCCTTGGGGATGCATGCAGCATATCGGCTTTGCCGGGTGCTCAGACACATCACCTGGGATTATATATATACACTATAAATATGGTTATATGCATTCCTGTTTTTATATTATTGATATATTTATATTATATTTGTATTATATTTCTAGTTATATATTTGTATTATACTTATATGTATTAGAGAAAAATTATAGTTAATAATGTAATATATATATAAATTATAGATAATACATAGATAAATTCCTGGATTTATATACATATATTTATATTATGGATAAAAATAAAATTATATATTTATATAATACAGAAGAATACAACATATACCGAGAATATATACAGTTATATCTATTTTTATAGGCTGCCAGCACGTTGTTCCCTGTGCACCCCCGGTTGGTGTTTTCGGGCGCAGCGGCAGTGGGAGATGCAGTATCCCGCACTCTCTCCCTCATTTTAATCTAACTCTTGGGCAATTAAGTTTGTTAAATTAAGGCCAGGGACACATGGCGCACAGCCTCTCCTCCGTCCCAACACCCGCCGAAGGAATGGTGGGGAACAGACAGACAGACAGACCCTCTTAGCCCCATCGGCTTCATTTCCTTCATCTGCCTAAAAAGATGCCTGGGCACGCAGAGTTTTACCAAAACTTGCTGGTTTTGGACGGGTTGATCCTGGGGACCGCCATCCTAAGTGAGGTGGGGTGACCTGCGTGACACCGTCAGCACTCCGCCTGGGTTTTTCCTCCCTTACTTCCATAGAAGTCAAGGGAGGGGGGAATTTTTCCTGGTGCCACCATGGTGCGACAGCTCACGGGAATTACTGTTCATGCAGGAAGATAAAAAAGTTACCCCTGTAAGTTATACCTGAAATAATGGCTGTAAAAAAGTTGTTCTGCTGCTATCTGGAGACCACCTAGCTCCTGTTTCTTTTGGCTGGCAGGTGGTGGGACGCAGGATGGTAGTTTAGCCTCGTCCTTAAGTTGTTGAGGTTAAAGAAAATTGGTTTTACGAACAGTGGAAGCACAGGAGGGGGATTCTGCCCCTCCACTCTGCTCTGGTGAGACCCCACCTGCAGTGCTGGGACCCCCATCAGAAGGACACGGACCTGTTGGAATGGGGCCAGAGGAGGCCACGGAGATGATCCAAGCGCTGGAGTGCCTCTGCTAAGAGGAGAGGCTGAGAGAGGTGAGGGTGTTCGGCCTGGAGAAGAGAAGGCTCCAGGGAGACCTTAGAGCCCCTTCCAGTCCCTAAAGGGGCTCCAGGAGAGCTGGAGAGGGACTCTTGATCAGGGAGGGGAACTATAGGATGAGGGGGAACGGTTTTAAGCTAGAAGAGGGGAAACTGAGATGAGATATTAGGAAGAAATTCTTCACTGTGCGGGTGGTGAGGCACTGGCCCAGGTTGCCCAGAGAAGCTGTGGCTGCCCCATCCCTGGAGGTGTTCAAGGCCAGGTTGGACGGGGCTTGGAGCCACCTGGTCTGGTGGGAGGTGTCCCTGCCCATGGCAGGGGGGTGGAACTGGATGGTCTTTAAGGTCCCTTCCAACCCAAACCAGTCTATGACTCCATAAGTTTGACAAACCAAACGCATTACGCACCACCCACGAGCTACCCCCCACACCCCGTTTTCCCGCCACCGGCAGGGCGGGGCGAGAGGCCGGGCCCCGCCCATTTCCGCCGCCAGGTGTCTGCCGGGAAAGCGGCCTGACCCCGCCCCCTCGCCGGGGGGAGGGGAGGGGGGAGGGCGGAGGCGGGGGCGCGCGCGCGGCACGCGGGGCTCCGCGCCGCCGCCCCGCCCACTTCCCGCCCCCCACCATCC
>VUYV01000183.1:1029036-1061518 GCA_008711295.1 Anarhynchus alexandrinus | reverse complement strand
CCCTCCCTCCCTCCCTCCCGGCCCTTCCCTCCCCAGCCCTGGGGTAAAACCAGCCAAAACAAGTCGGTCTGTGTTTATAAGGGCAAGGTATTTATTTTATTAAAGAGCGAAAATGTCGTCTTTTGCGAAAGGTAAGCTGACGTGCTTTGTAATTTTTTTTTTTTTTTACTCTAGCTGTGTGTGCGTCGATCTCTGCCCCCCCCCCCTTTTTTTTTTCTTTTTCTTTTTTTCCCTTCGTTCCAGCAGCTTTGCTAGCCTTAGGGTTCTTCTAAGTGGTATTCGGCAGCGGGGCCTCCGCCGGTCCTGCTCTCGCCGCGGTGGATGCACGGCTCTCCGGTGCCCGCTGGAACCGGGGCGGCTGTAGCGGCGGGGCTCCGACCCACGGCTGCTGCACAGGAGTATGCGGGGCGGGGGTGTGTGTGAAGATATCATGCCAGCGCAAATCGCCCCCCTTTCACTAAGAGGTCTGTTAAAGTTGGGGGAGAAGGAGCACCGAGGGCCAGCGTCTACACTTTTCTTTCTTCTTTTTTTTTTTTTTTCCCGAGGCTTNTTTTTTTCCCCAGAGGCTTGAGTGTATTTTGGCATTTTCTGATCCCCATAGGCTCTGGCGCTCTCCTTTACGCTCCGCATGTGTATGTATGTGGTCTGAGTTTCAGATCCTTTTATTGCGAAACAGGGAACCAGCCCCACAAGAGGTCATTTCAGGAAGAAAAAATTACTTTTGGTGCATTGCTGTGGCAATTTTCTTTCCCTCCTTCCCGATACTCCTAATGGTGCGTGTGTGCTTTTTGTAGTGAAATCCGTGCCTGTTGGTTTCCTCAATGTAAATCCACACAGGCCTATCAAAAACACTGCCCGTAGAAAGAACACGAGTAGGTCTTCTGCTATACAAACTTGGATGTCGCAGGAAAGCGAGGGCCTTTGCGGGTTTTGGGAAATTGCTGCCACTCGCCCGGGACTGTGCAACACCTGCTGTGTAAACGCGTCAACTGTCTGCAAATGTCCTGTGGCACCTGGGCAAAATGCAGGGAGCTGAAGCTGGCGACAGGGGTGGGAGAAGCCTTACGGCCACAATGCTCTGGAAGTTATGAAGATCAGCCCCTTCTTGCTGTGAAATGCATTACGAGAATACGTTCTGATTTGTTCTTTTTAAATGGAATTGGCTTATCTCAGCCTATTGCTGAAGGTAGCCATCTTGCAGGCAAGTGATATTATTTATGAAACTGAAAGCTGGAGAAACCCAAGTAAAGATCATAACCAATATTACCAAGGATTTGACAATCCTAAAAGCTTTTTTTTTAAAAAAAAAAATGTATCCACTGTTTAAGTGCTCTTTTATCAGGCCAGTAGTACTAAAGCATGTTGCCGATGTCAAGTGATATTTTTAGCATGAGGATCAGCTGCTAGACTGAGAAATCCAACTGTGTCTGACCGTAACACCTAAACTCTTGGTGCGCGCAGCTGGCAAGAACAGCTTCCTAGGTTGGAAACTTGTGAGTTAGCTCGGGCTAATGTGCTCATCTGTTAAGGAGAGAGAGAGCGCATATAGGTTTCACTTCACGTTTGCTTCAGTCCAACATATGTAGACAAATTTTGCCTCTAGTAGTAGGAAACGAAAACTGTTTGTAAAGGCTGAGTGGGTATGCTCAGTTCTAAAAATCAAACGAAGTAGTATTAATTAGCATTGCGCATTATAGTCAGGGTATTTAAAGAGATTTTTATCCTCGTCAGGGATAAAAATTGCCTTGAACTTTCAGCGGAGTTGGTGGAAGTTAAGGCATTCGCTCTGTACCCTCAGCACAGAGTTCAAGGATAGAGCATTTAAAGTTCAGCTGTGTGTTTTAACTTACTGGCTGCCCTTCTTGGTTTTTATGCAAGTAGTCTGGCTCCAAGGAGACCTAAATGATTTTCTGCTGTAAGTCTTTCTTGTATGTTACTTGGATTGCAAAAGTAATTACAATTCATAACCCTCAGCCCAAAAGATTCCCATTTTTTTCATGAGAGGGGACTTTTTGCTTGACTTGTCCCACAACTCCCTCCTGTGCTGGGTCCTTGCATACTGACTACTAAGGCAGTGAAGTTCTCTTCTCAGTGAATTAATGAACAAAACTAATCAATCTTAACGCATTCTCTGCTTTTAATGTAGAACAAGAGGAGGGATGGCAGAAAGGAAATATGCGCAAAGCCCTCAGTAAAGGGTCACCACTGTTCTGTTCTTGCACGGTTTTCCTGAGGGCATCTGTCCCTTATTTCGTTCCTGATAGTGTTAAGAACACCTCCTTTTTATTAGCTTGATCTGACTTACCATATTTTGTTCTTTCATATGTCAGTTATAAAGTTATGTGTCATAAACCTGCGCATACTGTGCCATATGCTGTAGCTTGTGCTGTGAGGGCAGGGGGCAGGTTAGCAGTGAGAGCAGAGCACAAAAGCGTGCTAGAAATAACAGTGGGGGCAGGAGGGTGTGAGTGAAACTCTCCACGTGTCAGACACCGCCAGAAACTTGCTTAAAGAGCTCTCCTTTCTCCACTACTTGAGGAAGCACTTTCTACCGAAGACCTTAAAATGAGATAATCCTGGGTGGTCATTTTTGCAAGGGCCAGTGTTTTCTGAAGCCTCAACTATTTAGTCATGCTTTTCTGTTCTTTGCTAATTTCCTGCATGGGCCGATCCCCCAAGACTGTTCCACTACCTTATCCCACCCTTTTCTTCCTTCAGATGAGTGTTCAAGCATACTGATCCCATAAAAGTGGGCTTAAGCTGAAATCTGAGGTGCTGGTTGTGAAATAGCTTGGAAGAGGCATTTCTTTTTAAAACCAATTTGGGAGTTTGTGGCCGCATGTACCCTTGGAAATCTTTTCCTGCAATTATCCCAACACCCTTGCCTCCATCTGATTTTTTAGAGGCGCAGTAATGACTTTTCATTATAGCCTTAGGAAATTTTACTTGCCTGTAGGAAATAACTGCTTTCAGATACGCAGTTGCACTGGCCTTTTTACATCCTCGTTGCTGCTTGGGGGAAAAGGGAAATAAACCTTCACCTTAAATTTAACAGTAGCTCATGTTAGAGGACTGCGGTTGTCTTTCTGCTAGCGGTAGGCTGGGGTGCATAAATACCAGCTTCTTCCCCAAAACTCGGGGGGGCAGCAACACAGCAACAACTGGTGCTGAGTTCGTTTATGTTTGGAGGGGATGCACCAATGTGGTCTTGCTTTGGGGAGCCTTTAGAGAGTGCTGTAGCTCCCCATCCAGTCCAAATCCTGGTGGACATCTCTTGAGATAAATGCTTAAAAGCCTCTGCCTTGCAATGGCATGTTAAAAGCAGAAAAGCTTTGAGATGCTATTTCTCTTGGCTGCTTAGTTACAGTATTCAAATTCTTATGTATGCAGAATAGATACTTTCCCTGCACCAGGCAAACGCATGTTTTCATGGACTCCAGCCATGTCCTTCCTCTCTTTTTCCCCGAAATAATAATAATAATAGTACTAACAACACTAATAATGCTCTCCCCAAGCAACCGTGCCCCGGCATGTTGAATCTGGATGAGAGTGAGTGGTTGCAGTAAGTGGTTAAATGGCCAACATAAAGCCTAAATATTCTCTGTTGCCAGTGAAGGGTGCAGCCGTCAGCACTGGTAGCTTTGGCGGTCTGGGTTTTGGTGGGAAATGGCCCATCTAGCTGCCTGGTCTGCAAGCTTGGCATTTGGTCTTTCAGGGAAAAAAAATACCCAAACCCAGGTTTGCTTTGCTTCTCTGCGAGGACATTGGTGATCAAACGCATGGAGAATTTATAGTAGTATAAAAAACCCCAACAAACTAGGACATTATCATGCATTTACTTTTATGATGGCTTTTTATTTGTTTGTGATGTTCCTTAATCTCTAAATGCTTTTATCTGGTAGATAAAAGTCTTTTGGCTAATACGAGTGAACAAGATTTTCCTACTTACTGGGATTTTCCTACAGGCTGGGAAAGTTGCTAGCTGGCTCTGTCTTTTTTCGCCTAAATGTGTTTAACAGCACAAATGACGGTCTCTGTTGAATACTTGATATTTGCAGAGTTTCTTCTGAGATGCGTTGCATCATATTGGGAGGTTCACATGTTTTTACAGGCTGATGAACTGTGAGAAATGGCCACTGTTGTTGCTGTAACAGAAGTCATGTATTACAACATGTTGCAGGGAGGATTACAAATATCTGAAAGTATCTCCTAGCAGTTGTTTCTCTGGGAGTTTAAACACAGTTTCAGTACGCATCAACCTAAAACGTGTGAATGCAAAGACAGTACTTGTAGCAGTTCGATATGAAAGTATTAAGCTGGTATAGAGCTCCTGCTTTTTCTGTAGGAGGAAGTGCTTCCTAATGAAGAACTGTCCGTGTTTTTGCGTATTTGACCTGGAAAGATATGCCTAGCAGGCTTTCAACTGTTACCTGTTTTTATTACTAAATGAAGCATTTGATTAAAAAAAGAACCTATTGTTCATTGCACTGTTCATCTTGAGCTGGCGTTTCCCCTGTGTTGCATGACACACAGTATGTGCACTGCAGCATTTGTCTGTCTGTCTTTTTTTTTTTTTTTTTTTCTCCCCTACCTGCAAAACAGTGCAGTCAGGAAAATGGCTTCTGTGGGCTTCAAAGCAAGGATTAGATACTGTCACTGAGTCTGAGGCCGTGGAATACTTTGCTTAAAAAAATAAAATAAAATGAAAGTTGTATTAAAACGAACTGCCTCTGGCTTTCTTAGACATTCTCAATAGAATAGCATTTTAACACATGTTCTAAATAAGTAAACTTTAAACAGTTTCATCTTCTAACAGTGTTTTCTGGCAGTATCGCTCTGTTCACTTGCAAAGTTTCCTGCTGTCCCTTTTTACACTAGTATGCAGGGTGTTTTGAAAATCCAGCTATATTTGGCAATATATCACTCTGTGTGTTACAGAGAAGGGACTACTCAAGGGATTTGGCAGAAATTAAATTAACTGAGGTCTTCAGAGAACATACTCAGAATGTCTTTTGAGAACACACTCGCTTCAAATGCAATGGAAAATGAAGTCACGTTATCTCCCAATTCTTTCTGCGCTGTGGACTTTACTATATAGAACATTTGTGTATTTACTCTTTTTCACTTTTATGGAGCTCATCACTTACAAAGCAAAACAAATGCTGAAGTGATAGACAGACTAATTTTCTAGGTTGCTTAGTAACTGAAATGCATGCTATAGTGTGAAAATACTCGTAAGATAAAGTAAGGGAATATTTACTGGAGCAAAATGAAGATCGTGTGAAAGTGCACTGTATAAATAATTAAAGCATATGTTTTTATTTGCTTGTGTGAACAGAAGGATACCCTCGATCACAATGTTCTACATAAAAGAATTTTTTTTAGTGAAAAGCTTTTTCACGCTTTTACTTGCTAAAGTATGTTGACGCGGTAAGATGTGAATTCTTTGGCTGTCTGGCAAAAAAAGTGCACTGTGGATTTTCGGGCATCTCTCGAGATGGATCATTGGCCTTCAGGGACTTTTTTGAATTTTGAGAGAAGGGTTGTTGTTCTGTGGCCCCAATTTAAGGTCTCCTCTCCAAGTTGCTAAGAACAAAAACTTCAGATTCGTTGAGTGTTAGCACAGTAATAAAATGAGACTAGATTATATGAGTCTATTAATTTTTAAAAGAAAATTGAATGTTATTTGTAGTCTAAATAAGCTAGTTTTCTTCTTTTTCTTTTAACTTGTGTTTTTATTTTTATTTTAAGATTTCAGCAAAGCAATGTCTCAAGCTGGCACTTCACAGTTTCAGGAAGTCATTCGGCAAGAGCTGGAGTATTCCATGAAAGTAGAACTTGATAAGATACTTGCCACTGCACCTTCAAATGAGCTAGAGGTAAGGAGCATGATGCGGACGCAACTCAAAGCATGAGAAACTAGATGCAGGAAATAGAAGCAAATTTAATAGAGGGAGACAAAGCACAGAACATTGTGATCCTTATTTTTAGGACGTGCTCTAATCCTGTGTGGAAGAGTAGCTTGGATACAGTGTCAGTAGGAGATGTTCAGTTCCATATAAACTGTAGGACAGAGTTGTTATTAAGTGTTTAATCATCTTTAGTTATTAAAGGTTCTATGTAATCTTGAATGGATTACAGAAAGCTGTAACCCTAAAGATTGGGCCAAATTGTAATGGTTATGGTTTTGACTAAAGATTTGTCTTTTTAGGTATCCAAGTTGTTTTTCTACCTTGAATTTTAGTGGAAATGAGCTTTTGGTACTTTTTAGAATTTGACTTAAATTTTAGCATGTCTCTACTTCAGTGCTGATAAAATTACTCCTGTGAATAGATTGTATGTGAAGTTTGTAGTAATGCTTCTGTGATTGAATGGGTATGCATTAAATACCTGTGTTAACTAATGCATTTCTGCCTTGTAGCACACTAAAAAGGACCTGGAAGGATTTAAGAAGCTATTTCATAGATTCCTACAAGAAAAGGGACCATCTGTGGACTGGGGGAAGATTCAGAGACCTCCAGAAGACTCTGTGAGTTGCAGTGAAGTGACAGTCTGTAAGGAACATAAAACTGATAATTGCTACTTGTAGCACATGATGGAGTTGCCTGTAGAATGGATACAACTGCTGTGGTTCTGTAAAATCACGTAGGACAACGCTTTGGGTTCTAACTGAAAAATAAGTATTTATTGACATAGGTTGTATGTGGTCCTGAACATCAGGTTCTGCGTAACATATATGTCAAGTTCTTTGGTGTTCTTTTGTTAGCTGCTCTTTGAGCAGGGGGACAAAAAGGGACAGATGCCAGCTTACTGTTTGGTACCTTCTCTGGAGTAAACGGTAACTTGTGGTAGAGGGGAAGTAGGTAAGACCCTTGTTCCCCTTTTCCTCCTGCCCGTGAAAGAAGGTTGTGCATCTCAGATGAGACTGTTTCCAGCAATCCATTATGCTAAATAATTTGAAAGGGACATATGGCAAGTGGGCTGGGTTATATAGCTCACTTAACAACTTCTGTAATCTACAGCATCTCAGTAAAAGCGAGGAATCTGAAATGGGTAGTTGACTGGGGTGGTTCTTTTGAGTGTAATTTTGTAATGTCAGCTATGTTGTTATAACCTGCCACTTGAGCTGCTGCTGAAAAAGCACTAAATAATTTTTTCAGCACTGTTTAGTACTGAAATAAACACTTCCTATTAAAGCTAACCTAATTTTATTGATTCATCTATGGCCCTAGGCTGTCTTTTGACTCTTACGTAACTAACAGTGTAGTTGTGCTATGAATTCTTGCTTTTCCCAGGGTAGTGATCTTGGCATGTGGTGGGACTTCTGTGTCTTCACGCATTTGGTTTCTCTTAGCCTCTCTGTGGCGATTCAGTTGAGGCTCTGTTTCCAGCTGAAAGGCAGGCTGTCCAGTTACTTCCAGAACAGATGCAGTGCTGCTCTCTAAAGCGTTGAAGAATGATGCTGGTTTAGAGCAAGTCTAGGGTTTTTCCAAGGTTGAGTGTTTTCTTTTATCTTCAAAAACATGTGATGTCTCTTTTGTACTGTAACACTGAATGAAGTGTTGCTTTGGGGAGGAAAAATCAACCTTGACTAAAGAGGCCAAGGTGACAAATTGGAGTTCTAGATACCATGACTTACAAGGAAGGCTGAAGAAAAGGGGGTTGCTTTTAGTCTAGAGGGGGTGAGACTCTGGGGGGTGCCAAGTCTTTTAAATATGTCAAAAGGTAGTTGCAACAATGAAAGGAATAAACTGTTCTCTGTGTCAAGATAAGGCCTGGGATTAAATGACAGCAATTTGATGCGAGTGAATGGGCTGCTTTGTGGTGTGGGAGAGCTATTGTCTATTTTTAAAGTTTTGTACACCTTCAGCAGAAAAACTTTCAAGTTCTGTAAGGGACTCAAAATTACTGGGTAGGACATTGGGAGCAAATGTCAAACAGGATGGTTATGGTAAGACACTGAAATAGACCAATGAGAGATTCCCAGGCAGGGCAAGCTGTTAAAAAAAAAAATAATAAAAAAATAAAAAAAAATAGTCCGACAAAGGTCTAACTTAAGGTCACAGAGGGCTGAAGGGAGGGCAAGATTAGAAAAAGTATCTCTCTCCTTCCTTATGGCCTGCACTGGCTCGTTCTCATCTGTGTCCCTTAGCTATGTAGCAACTTTTGACCAAAAAGGAAAAAAAAACAAACCCAAACCAGGAAGACTCCTGCAAAATCATGTAACTTTGGCTCAGGTGAGATGCATGTGCGGTGTTGGAGGAAATTTTGCTTCCTAGCATGAACTCCAAATCAACTAATCATACTTTCTAAATGTCACAGAAGAAAGCTAGGGAAAAATACCTGCAAACAAATGTCCCTCCTTCACTTCAGAATAAATATTGCTTGCTTTAGGATCCCTTGGATAAGATGAATTGGAGACTTCCTGATCTGACAGGAGGCGGGTTGAGCGCTTTCAAAAACTGAGAGCAAACTTAACTTTCTTGAATATTTTTTTCTTTTCTTTTTTTTTGCTGACCATAAGAGTTCCATTTTTCTGCCAGCTTCAAACCCTGCTCGTATTTATCCTGCCTCCACCACCTTTTTAATATGTCAGTCATGTAGGGGACATACTGTGGAAAGTGAAAGGTGTCTTACATGAAACGTTTTTCAGGTTATCTGCAGTGTTACTTCTCCCAAAATATTCTTTGCTGGGGGGGGTATGAGTTGTGGAACGAACAGATAAAAATTTATTTATTCAAGACCAGAATTCCAGAATTATCAGTGTAGCTGGTATAGGTAAGAAAGTAGGAGCTTTTAGAAAGGGGTAAAGAGTGATAATTTTAGGAGAGCTTCAGAATAAAGACTCCAGTATTGAGTTCTTTGGAACAGGTATCCACCTGTGAATATTTGCAGATTTTCTAAAGTGCTTTTGTTTGGCTCTAGTTGAGTTTTTTCTTTTCCTACCTATAAAAACTCATAGTGTCCTCTCCTTCTGATCTTGTTAGAACGGCACAGAGTATGGTACACACAAGACTTGTTTGGGAAGTTGGTTGGTAATGGCTGGTAATCTTGGAAGTGATTTATAATTGCCTGTCTGGATGACCTTGTTTTATGAGGTGGTGGTGATGGTGGTGGAGTGCTCAGCTGCTCTTGAGAATCTCACACTAGAAGTATCATGGCCTAGAAAGCAACTACCTACTCTCCTCAGTGTGGATTTATTTGCCTGTGATTGTTTTGGAGAATTGGTTTGTTGCTTGATCGGTCCAAAGCACTGAGAATTCTGGCATGTGTAATCTTTAGCTAATACCCAGTATAGTTCAAAGTATGCGTTTAGGTATATATGTGCATGTGTGTATGTATGTGTATATATAGATACAGACGTACACACACATGTATGTGTATATATATATTAAAAAACCAAAAGCACCCAAAAAATGTGCCAAAGTTGGTTGTAGTTTCTTTTTTTTTTAACAGCTTAAAAAAAGTTCATGAGCAGTTTATTGCAATTGTAGGCTTTGTCTTTTAATTTTCTATTTTACGTAAGGTACTTCTGAGTTTCAGGTTAGGTGGGAAAGGTATTTCAGGCTTTTGCTTGATGCCATGGGGACTGTGCTATGCAGGAGCAGAATTTCTGATCAGACTTCCATGGGTCACCTGATGTGTTGTCCATTGTACTTGTTCTTTGAATATAGTTTTCTGTTCTTTCCTGAAGCATCTCCTTACAGTAAAGGCTCCTGTCAGTAAATTGAAGCAGACGTGATTGTCTTGTAATATCCCTCTGTTTTTCTCTGCAATGGGAGATTTCATCCCTGACCTCCATGTTTTCAGTGTGACAACTAATACCGATGGGCAAGCAAATTGCAAGCTCCAGATAACAATAACAGAAGATTGAACCCATTTCACGTGATATTGGTAAACCTCTGACTTGTTTTTTTCCTTCCAGATGCTTTGCTTCCGTATGTCCAAAAGCTTACAGGGGTAGCTGGCATAGTTAGCACCCATTACTCTTACAGTCTTCAGAGAAGAAAGTAAACTTAGAGTGCTGGTTAACAAGGAGACGAGGTAAAGAATGTGGACATGGCAAGTGTAATTTAATCCTGTTGATGTAGATTGCAGTGATCTGTTTGTTTGAGTTGGAAGCAATCACGAAGTCCTGCTGGGAGGCCTTCCGAGGGAACTGCAGTCACCAAGTTAACTTCAGAATGGCGATGCAAAACCCCATCTAGGATGTAAAGAGAGCATCCAAAGCAACGTGAGTGTGAAAGGAGCTTGTCTATTAGAGGTTTTGTTTCCCCAGTGGTCAGATTCTTGTCTGCAGCTCACGTTGTCATCTCGGTGAACTATATCATGAAGGAAAAGAAAGACTGTCATGCTCTTACTCACAAGCAAAATGTCTTCAACTCTGGAAACAGGTTTTAAGGGTTCACTTGGTGCTATTTCTAAAACTGTCCCTTGGTGCTGAGTCAATATTTCCTTGTTGTTTTGTAAGTACATATTGACTAATATGGGTGCACTACTTTCCAGTCTACCCGTGATGACAGCCCTGATGCTCATTTTGTCTGTCTCTGGCAAACTCTTCCAAACCTCCTTGCAGTAGGAGTATGCTTCTGAAATCTGTTAGTCAAACTCCCAATGTTGCCTCATGCAAACTGTTCTGAAAATCACTTCTGTGACACTGTCTGCAAAACCAAAAGAAGCTAGATATGTCATCTTAAAACAATCCCAAACCACAGCTTTGAGACATCTCAAATGAGTAATGCTGTAGTCATGCATCTGTAAGCCATGTCATTCCTACCTGTTTTTTTGTTCCTGAAGTGTTTCCCCATCAACACTTACTTGTCAAGTCCACTGTTCCAAACCCTTAGAGTTGATTTTTATTACTGTGGAGCACTTATGCTTGTAGGTGATGAGGTAGTTCTGCATATTAGTGCCTACTCGTGACTGGAACTGCCAGATGATAGCACTGGCATCCAGCAGTCCTGATGTTTCAAGGATCCTGCTTGAATTTGAGTTCTTGACATTTGTTATTCTCTGAATTAAAGCCCCTTCAAAAGCCAGGGCTTCACTGCCAAGTTGTCATTTCCAATGCCTGTGCCAAAAGAAACTGAAATATTTAGCAAGGCTGAGTTACAAATTTTGTGTTGTAGCTGATGCAACTTCCAATGAACTAAATCCTTGGAGACCATTAACTTCATGAGGGTTTTACTCTGAGCTTTCTGCGTAAGCTAGTTTCGGGCATCATAGCGAAGACATGAGAGGGTGGTTGGCACTTTAGGAAAAGCAAACAATTTTGAGGCAGTCTGGCCCTGAACTGAGTGGCAGACTTTCTTCAGTTTGGAGAGCTATATTGTGAATGACGTAAGAAAAACGTAGTGAGACTTAAGGTGAAATCATTTTTTTGTCTTTTCAGACAGTGTCTGAACATGGTGGATGTGACTCCACCCCACCCAGCTAAAGCTCAAATCTATTGAAAAAAATCCATTTGCAGTCTCATATGGGGTGGTATCGACCTTAAAGTGGACAGGAAGTGATGGCAGGGAGTAAGGATCTAGTCACACTTCTCTCCCTAGCTGTGCCCAGCACCAAGTGTAAATTGGTCTAGATCCTGTCTGTGGTGAACCATTTGTTAAGCTTTCTGATGTACCTACAGTACATCAAAATCCATGTTTATAATCTTTGTTAATAAGAATGGTTGCTTTTAAGCGTGCCTACCCAGTTTGAATACAATCTCTCTTGTTGGCAAAACACAGTGAGATTCTGCTTTTTTTGCACACTTCTGTACCCAAAAAGTTCTAGGAACTTTGGAAAGAAGTTCCTGCATGTGTCCGTTGTGAAATGGCAGCACTGTGTGGGGTTTTTTGGGGTTCAATCTTACATTGACAGTGTATAGCTACCCTGACCCTTGAGGAACTAATTTCAGTATTGACCTTTGGGACGTAAGGGGCTGTGGGTACAGGTGCGTAAGGATCGGTGTAGTTACAGAGTAAAAAAAGTGCTTTGTAGTTTGGGCAACCATCTCTTTAGATAAGAACTGAGAGAATGTGTGCGTGTGTGTGTTAATTCTTCTCAGCGTGCACTTGGAATTGGATATCTGCCGTCAGTTCTACATTTCGTGAGCCCATGTGCTGTATCAGCTGTCCCTGCCTTTCTGACAAATCCATGCCGGTAACCTTCAGGATCTTTTACCTGCTATAGTTTGTTCAGACACATCCTGCAACACTGAAATGCTGTACCCGTGTCCTGCCTCTCTCATTTATTCTGCATGTTTCCTTTTGAAAATACAGCAGAATAAAGGAACTGTGGATAGAATGCACTAACTATGAACAGATGGTATTCCTGAACGGATATGCATTTGGAATAAGAGAGGGATTGCACTAGATCAAAAAGCTCCAGTTCGGTTTGATTTTTGCATATTAACATTCTGCAAAGCTGCTTACATCAAAGATCCTTGCATAGTATCTAGAAGATTGCTAAAGGATTTTCTTTTAGGTAGTCTTCTTTCTAATGGAAAGGAAAGGTAAAAGGAAGGAAAGGGACACATGAGATGCAAAGGACTTTGAGTTCTCCTGCATGAAAATCATTTTATCTCAAGCTTATAGAATGAGCCTCTTGTCTATTCTTGTCTAGCATGGCCATAGCTGTTGTAAGGTCTAAATTCTCTTTGTGAGAGCTTGGCGTGACTGGTGAAAATGGTGCAGTTTCCAGTTGGAACTGGAATAGTGCAATTCTTTGTATCCTTCCATTCTCCGTCCTCCCCCGACTTCCACTTAGCAATAAATCTGAAATTAAAAAAGTCCCATTCTGTTAAAGGTTCCTTTGACTTGTTCTGTCCTCTGGATCTGCAATGAGTAGATGACCAGTTCTGACATGCAAATCTGTTGCTGCAGCTTAACTTGAAGCTGTGGTTTTGATACAGGCGTTACTGCCCTCCATGACCTTCAGATTCTCTCCCTCACACCTGCCTCAGAAAAGGTTTGTGGCAGTCAATGTGCATGGCAGCGTACTGCCAATGCAGCAGCCATCCTGCTCTGGACTGCCTGAGGCAGTGAGATGGAGTCATCTTTTTTGCCACATGGTCCTGTTAAGGAGTGCTGAAGGCTTCACACAGAAAGAAACCCCCAACATCAGAAGCACATGGACCTGTTGGAGTGAGTCCAGAGGAGGCCACGAAGATGCTGCAAGGGCTGGAGCCCCTCTGCTGGGAGGACACGCTGAGAGAGTTGGGGGTGTTCAGCCTGGAGAAGAGAAGGCTCCAGGGAGACCTTAGAGCCCCTTCCAGTTCCTAAAGGGGCTCCAGGAAAGCTGGGGAGGGACTCTTGATCAGGGAGGGGAGCCACAGGATGAAGGGGAACGGTTTTAAATGGAAAGAGGGGAGGTTTGGTTTAGATATCAGGAAGAAATTCTATGCTGCGAGGGTGGTGAGGCACTGGCCCAGGCTGCCCAGAGAAGCTGTGGCTGCCCCATCCCTGGAAGTGTTCAAGGCCAGGTTGAACAGGGCTTGGAGCAACCTGGTCTGGTGGGAGGTGTCCCTGTCCATGGCAGGGGGGTTGGAACTGCATGATCTTCAAGGTCCCTTCCAACCCAAACTGTTCTATCATTCTATGAAGGTGTGGTGGATGCTGTTTTAATAGATGACTTTCTGATAGATGCCGGCAGTGCTGCTGCCCTGCCCTCGGTACGTGTTACTTCAGTTGTGTAGATGTGCTCTGTTGCATGAACAGAGACATCTGGAGAGGCTAAGGCATCGCGGAGCCAAGACCCATCTAGCGTGTGCCTCTTTTTGGTTGCAAAACTGCTTGCTGATAACTAATTGCTAGAGCTGTTGTTGCTGCTGTCTTTGTGCGGTGTTTTGCTGAGGTCAGTTGCTTCTGTTTTATGGAGGGCATGCCATGCAGGAACTTTAGGTTTATTGGTGACAAGCTTCGTAAACCTCCAGTGTTTAGTGATAATTTCAGGACAGCTGTAGCTGATTGGCAATCCCTTGGGGCATGGTTACATGAGTGGTAAAGTTTTTATTTCTTTATTGGAAGGATTGCCATACAAGCTTCCCTCTGAGCAGACTTCATCATCTGGCCTTTTTGTCCAACTGAGGAAAGATAGTGTATGTGTAATATGTTTTCCACTTGTACCTGCAGCAGCTGACTTGTGTAGTCCTTATTTACTGTCATCTCTTAATATTTTCAAGAGAGCCTTCTCTAGTTCAAAGAGCGTGCTTGGGTGTGAGTGAACACTGCACACGCGTATATGATAAGCCCTGTACATATATGTTCTGTTTGTTTTGTTTGGTTGGGTTTTTTTTCCCCCCTAAATATTAGTCTCCTAGTTCTCTCCATCTCAATTTCTGGAAGAAAAGAGCTACTCGGCTAAGTTATAAATAAAACAACTCTGCAAACTTGAAAGCTTTCTCTGTCTTAATTTAGCTGAATAATTCTGTTGCCAGTCATAAGTTTCCTGATGAAGGGCTGTAGTGTTCCTTGGTAACATAAAGGACTTGTGTGGGCAATCTGAAATGGTCCTTTTTGAGATGGGTAGATGTGAGTATTTAGGAATTGGCTTTGATGTGATGTTTATCTAGGTTGCTACGGCTGCCCCATCCTTCTCATCCTGGTATTCTTTCAACGGTTGTCTATGCACGTGGCAGAATTATGTTGGAAAGCAGGATAGATGCAAGTGACAAGTAGTTGTAGCTTAGTAACTTTTGGATGTCGTGAACACGGCTCAGGGCCATAGAGACCAAACTCCACTTGCAGAGGAGGAAGAAGAGTATTTGAGAATGCCTGGAGAAATGTAGACTCCTGCCATCGCTAAACAGAGAAGAGCTAGGAGGGCTATTTCCTTCAGACCTCACCGGTGGATAGGTCCAGTTTCTCACCTCGCAGCTAGTCTTCCTTATTAAACTGCTGCTGTTGACCTGCCTTTTCCAGTTGTCCACATCGGACCGCTTCTGGTGTGGCGGAAGGAAGAGTACCAGCCCTGTAGAAACAGTGCAACCATTTGGAGGTTGGGCCTCCTTCTGTTCCCTCTTTACCCCTTTTAGGAGCAGGAAACATCAAGGCCAGTGTGTTGCGCATCTTTGACACAGAGAACATGCGACTTCAAAAACAAGAAAATCAACAGCTACTGGTTTGTTTCAAAGTGTTTTACATCTTCCCCATGTAACACAACAGCTTCATATGAGTGCGGATATTGCTGTTTATTTACCAAAAGTCTGGCTACAGTTAAACGTTTTCAAAATATTTTGTGGGTTGTTTAGACTTTATGAATTAATCTTCTGCATTAAAAGAGGCGCAACAACAGATTGCTGCCTAAACACCCAAACAAACTCATTTTGCAGATCTCCTAGGATGCTGAGCTCCCAACTTTACAGGCACAAACCCAAATTAAAAGAAAATAATAATAATCTGTTAAGAGCTATACCTCAGAGACCCAATGGCAGATGCTGCTGGAGAAGCTTGTGGTTAGGAACTGGTGCCTGCACCCCAGGACAAGGTAGACCTGGGTGTAGGACTGGATCCCACCATAGCCTTCCTGGGACCTTCTGCCAGGCTGTTCCTTTCCATGGAAGGGCATTTGGGCTGCACTGTGATGGGGCTTACCATCCCTGAACTGCTCTGGAGCCACATATGGCTGCTCCCAGTTTTTCTTACCCTGTGTTACGCCTCCTTTAAACGTTTGCTGAAGTAGGACTGTGGAGATGCTTCCAAAATGCTGCTGCTAAATTTAAAATTTAAAATGCAGAGAGAAATGTTTTGATAAGATGTACTGGTTTTACGTTTGTGTTACTGGGCATCACTGTGATCTTCTGTGAAGTTTTATGCCCAAGCCCAGTAGTGGAGTTTCGTACTGTAAAATTGACAGTTTGTTGGTGGTTTATTTCCTGTTATTTTGAGTCTGGTGTAGGGTCTTTTGCCCCTCTGCCCTGGGACTCCATTCATTTCTAGCTGTCACCTTACCTTCCACATTCTTGCCTCTTATCAACCTCAGCTGTCTCTTTCCTTACTTATTTCAACCTTCTGTCATCTTTGGATGATGCAGTTAAGCACAATTTATAATCCGGAGGCTGCGCCAGGGTCTGGGGTTGAAAAGGAAGAGCGGGGAAAAGGCGGCAGTTGGTCAGAGATCATAATCAGCAAATGTGGGCGAGGGCATGGAGAGGAAAAAGCAAGGTGAAAATGGATGAATATTTCCCTTCTACTCATGGTATTTCCTACCCTGCCTGTGTTTCTTGGAAATAACATACAGCACCATCCTGTTATCTGTAGGCACTGTGTGACTAATTGTGAAGATGTGTTTGCGATTAGAACAGTTGTTTAATTTCTTGATACTGCTAGATAAAGAACCTTTTTGCCTAAAATGAATGCTCTCACACCCTCACAGGAGAAAGCTGGAACGGGAATACCTGACTGTATTGCTTCCCTAGCAAAGTGGTCCAACTAAGATACCTCTCAGTAACATATTTGGTCTATAATAGCAATTTGCAGAAATTATAACAAGTTGTGAAGTTACCAGTTAAGCTACACATTTAAAGCTGTCAGCCTTTTTAACGAAGGGATCTGTTTTTAAACCAGCTGGTTAACAAGGAAGGAGCCTGTTTTTAATTCTCCATTCAAGGTAGCAGAAATCCAGAGCAATCATTTTGATTTAGTATACTTTTTTACGTGGGTCACTTGAGTCATGAATTATTGTGTTAAGTGTAGTGGTTTATTTCATAATCTTACGATACAAAGTGGAAACTGAGACACTGTCTGTCAAACTGCTGGGACCCCCTGGAACCTTCTTTGAAAACTCTCTCTCTCTTAGAATCAAATTGTGGTGACATAAGTAAATTTCTAGGGATCAAAGTTCTGGTGGTCCGAAGGTTAGAGTTCAAATTAAAGCCTTGGCTGGCAAAATTTCCACTCCCTTATCCTTTATTGATCCGTGCAGATTTTACTGACAAATCTGTGTGCTTATCGATGACTGAAATGGCTTGTTGTTTCTATGGCTAGCATTCTCTGCAGATTAAATGGGAAATAGCATGCCGACATCACCTGCTTTCTTTAATCAGTGAACTTCTTTCTCTAAGGAGAACTTATTATTAGCAGATGACCACAGCAGAGATTGTGTTACTGCTTGCTGCCTGAGCTGTGATAACTCCACGTTTACCTTCCAGCCTGCTGAAAGAGTGAAATAAAAACTGGTTAACTACCATGACTGTGACTTAGCTGGAAAGTGGTAGCTTGATTTTCCCTTTCATTCTTACTCTTACAAGCTAAATTGTATTTATCTTGAATGCAACAATAACTTTACACTTAGGATGGTTTGTGCATTACTCCTAAAGCTCTTTACCTGCACATGCTGTCTCAGGGTTTTTTGGCAGAGGGAGCTTGTGAAATCTGGAGAAAGATAGTTAAGTCTGAACTTACTCGGTAGGTAGGAATGCAAGAACTTTGTTAAGAGCATGTAGATGGAAACATCTCTACCTTTAATGCGTTGGTTAAATCTTAGTGTAGAGCCACAAGCAAGTCTGGATGTTACCCCTGGGATCAAGCAGCAAAGCAGAATGTAGCTTTTAAAAAAAACTGCATTAAAAGAAAGAAACTGCTAGGCTTACTCGTCAAGCCTCATCATTTTAGTTGCCGATCTTTGTTTTGATGGGTACGTATTGCAAAACTATCGAAATTTGTCTTGTTCCTCAGTAACACTGCCCACTGAGCCAAAAATAAAATCACAACATTGACACGGATTTTTAATGTTCGACAGCTAGAGTGTTTCAATAAGGAATCTGGTGCTATTCTTGTATTTAATGTTTTCATATTAGTTAAAAATATTTTAGTGAGAAAGTAGGGCTTTCAAGTTAAGTTAATCACTTTTTTGGAGTACATGGCTTTTCTAATTTCTAATTCTAATGAGTTAAAGCAGTTGCAGCACGATGTTCCTCCTGGGCCAGTTTCCACTGTTGGTGAGTTTTAGTTAGTCATTACACAGTAACTTGCAGAGTGATCTTAACTTTAAATATATACCGTAAGCTTTTTTCAGATTCTGCGCAAGGCAGAATTTCCCTAATGTGAGGGATCTGCTCTAATCCGCTGTCTGTGGCATGCTGGAATTGCACTAACTCTCCTCTCTACCCCCGCACATCTGTGTAAGAAATATGACTCTTGCTCCGGTGCAATGTGAATTTCCATTTGAACCTCAGCCCAACTTGCCCAAAGCAAACACAGTTCTGAAAACTACTCTGTGTGTATTTGGTTTTGGAAATCAGCTGGGGATCTTACACCCCCCTTATCAGAACTAAAATCGTTTTCTTGCTGCTAGAATACGCACCGCACTGAAACACCAAGGCTTTTCTTCTGAAGAAAATCTCTAGAATGGCAAGCTAAATGATAATTGTATTGATTTTGCTTTAATGGTTTTGGCATGATACTTATCGTTTCATTGTTACCTTTGTTTCTTTGATTTGGGTGCTTTGGATTAGGAGACAAGCAATGTCTCATGCAAGGCACGCTGTCATTACAAGCCTGCTTTTGCTCTCCATCCCTAGCCCCGAATGTAGCCAGTACTCTGTTTTTAAACCTGGAGGATGTATCTGTCAGCAAGGTAGAAGACTTTCTGCAAGGTGTAATGTGGGCTGGGTGAACCCATCCTGAAAATAACAGGATAAGAACTCTCTTCCCCTTTGTAGCATGCTATTGGGAGGGAGGATTTATTATATTGGACTAGTAGTTGGAATAAAAATTGGTTCAGACTGAGCCAAATAACCCACCTTTTGCCAAGAACGTTGCCTCTAACAACCTCAGAGCAAAATATATAAAAAAAAAATCTATTGGGAGTTTCAGCTGCTCAGGGAAGAAGAGCTGTGTGACGTCCTGTGTGCAGGACCTTGTGTTCTTAAATCATGGCCTGACTGAAGTGGGTCGTCCTACTGGGGAAGTGAGTTGGCTGGCTCACGAGGAGAACCCCTCTCCTTCTGCAGGACAAGAGGAGGGTTGTGGGAGGTGGCATAACTGGCCTGATTTCTTCTTCCCCCTCCTCTTCCCCATCTAGTCAGTCCCCTACCTGGAAGAGCAGGCAGAGACAGCGTTTTGGCTGGAGGAAGCTGATTGTGACTGGTGTCACAAAGTCTATAGAACTTCTCGAGAAAAGAGGTTATTGTAGTAACAAACTGGGTTATTTGTATTGTAAGAAATCACATTATTGTAGACCCATTGTGCAAATGTTCTTTAGTGTCATAAATGGTATAAATAAATGTGGGTATTTCTGCCATATTTTAAGTTTTGAAGTTTTTTAGGAGAAAGCAATTTCCTCCCAGTATTTACCTAACTGCTGGTTTTGTTTGTTTTTAACAGATCCAGCCCTATGAGAAGATAAAGGCCCGAGGACTGCCCGATAACATTGCTTCTGTCTTGAACAAGCTGGTGGTGGTGAAACTAAATGGCGGCTTGGGCACAAGCATGGGTTGTAAAGGCCCAAAAAGTCTTATTGGGGTGCGGAACGAGAACACCTTCTTGGATCTGACAGTTCAGCAGATTGAGGTAACTTCTGATGAGCTTTTCCCTCTACATTGGCAGAAGCGAGGCGCACCGAGCTTCTCCTGTATGACCCTTTAAGAGAGATTCATGGTGGAGGCTTGCCAGAAGGGAGAGGAGAGGGAAATGAGGTCTGATAGCAGTGCTGATGGAAAGAATAGGCATGAAAGGGATGGAGCAATCGGCGATTGAACTCTGTCCGCTCCGCACGTTTGCACAAGTGTAACTCAGCCTGTGAACGCCGATCTGGACAGTAGCCATCGTGTCCAGAAACACAAGCAATTGAATTGTAGAGCTGGCCTGGCACGGCTGACTCCTGGGCCTGTTTCTGACTCCTCCAGGTGCAAGTTTTAAGTTTAGCTTTTTAAAAGCTTTTTTTTTTTTAACATGCATTAGAACAAAGCTCTTCACAGCAGCTCCAAGTTCCTTGTTGAATTCAAAGTCTCATGCTGGAAGTGATTGCTGGCGTTTTCCTCGGAAGAAAGAAACGTAAAAGAAAAGAACAGCTGCTGATGTTGAGAGAGGACATTTCAGCTTCTGGTTTTAATGCAGGATATTCCCCTTACAGCAGATAATTAAGGTGGTCATTAGAGTAGGAAATTGGGTGTGCCTGTTCCATAGCTTCTGGAGCTCCAACAGTTTTTCCCTCTGTGGTGTTTGTTTGGAGTGAGTCTCCCAGGTATGTTAGGCAGTTCTATAGCAGACTTAGATTTATATCCAACTAATGCAGTCCTGACCCTTCGGTGTTGTGGGCACTTTCTCAAAAGTGTCATTGTGGAAGTCTCTGAGGCCACCAGAGGTTAATGATCCCAAACACCCCCCGGCAGATAAGGGCAATCTAATACACAAAGCTTAAAACTCACTGAAGTATCTTTTTTTTTCCCTGCACACTCTTATTTTTGGTGAAATGCTGTCATGTTTTCTGATTTTTGCCTTTGCTGTGCGTGTGGAAATGCTCTTGTGTATTTCAGCTCCGTTCTCTAGATTCCCAAACAATTAACATGGTGACAATTTCATTCATTCTGTCTTCTTGATGCTGTTGTCCATCTCACAGCCTGCCATAGAGGCTCAGGGGGGCTTCCTGTGCAGAGAAGGTTTTGAAACGTCACCCTGAGACTTTAATAATTTGAGGGCAAATGTGCCTTTTGTAATCAACAGTAGCCTCAAATTTAAAATAATTGTTTTGTGGTGTCATGCTTCTCAAATTTTAAATCTCAATGCAGATTTAAAAACAAAGATTAATTCTACATTAATTAATGCGCACCTTACCTTTACTACTTACAAGGATTTGTTTTCCTTTACCCGATTTATTATCCTTTGTGTCAGCATAAGCGTGTCTCTTTTATCTCATGCATTTATTATTTCCAGTCTGTTTTATCTAATTTCTTTCTCCTAAAATCTTAGGTTTCAGGAATTTCAGCTAATAATACATGCTGAATTTACCATTTCTTTCCCACTTCAGCATTTAAACAAATCCTACAACACCGATGTCCCTCTTGTTCTCATGAATTCCTTCAACACTGATGATGACACAAAGAAAATCTTGCAGAAATACAGTCACAGCCGTGTGAAGATATATACTTTTAATCAAAGCAGGTATCAAAAAACTTCTCCGTGTGGGGTAAAGGGAGAAACTAGCTTGTGTTTCTCCATATTCCAAATGGGGTGCAGGTTTTTAGTTTGAGATTCTGAGGTGGCAATAGTGTCTTCTGTACCCATGTTTTGGGCCTTTTTGAAAGATTGAACCCGTCAGGGTGTTAAGCAGAGCTAAAGGCAATGTATTAATATTTGGGAGAGGGGAGGGGGGTGGGGACACACAATTTCTAAGAAATGTGTGAATAATGGTGTCTGGATGCCGGCCGCTTGATCCCTGAATTTGCTTTTGGGGTACGTGGGCTGTGGAGGGGAGGCAGAATGTGCCTCCCTTACCAAGAACGAACTCTGAAGTGGCTGGTGGTGTCAGAGGCGTGCTTGGCATGCTCTGAACCTGCCTGGCGGAGACAAGCTGGTTCACGGCACGACCTGAGAACTGGGGCTTTAAATCCTTGAATGAGAGATGTGCAGTCAGTTGCCTCTCAGTGATAGCTCGGTATTTGGATGGCTCTTTCGATTCAGAGTAATTACGCTCATCTAGAGAGTAGAGCTTCAAAAGCTGTATGAAAAATCCCGTGTAGTTGCACCTCGACTATTATATTTTGGTTTTCTTTATGCTAGTCCGATGTTGGTGAGAACTTACCAAAACCCACTGTCTTCTTAGGTATCCTAGAATTAACAAGGAGACTCTGCTGCCTATAGCCAAGGATGTGTCTTACTCAGGAGAGAACACAGAGTGCTGGTATCCCCCCGGCCATGGAGATATCTACGCCAGTTTCTATAACTCTGGTCTGCTGGACAACCTTATCGGAGAGGGGAAGGAATATATTTTTGTATCCAATATAGATAATTTGGGTGCCACTGTGGACCTTTACATTCTTAACCATCTTATGAACCCACCCAATGGAAAACGTTGTGAATTTGTCATGGAAGTCACAAACAAAACCCGGGCGGATGTGAAGGTAAAGGGAGACGGTCGCGCGAGTCTGTCTGAGCGCCTGGCATGGTGGTGAAAATCTCAGCCTCTTCTCTATGCATGAATTCAGACATACATTAAATCCTCTTACAGCTATTTCAGGCACCATTTAACACATCAGCTGTGATCTAATTTGAGATGCACAAAATCAGCAAGTTTATGAAGTTCTAATTCATGGAACAAATTGGATTTAGGTGCTGGGCAGCAGCAGGCAAGGACAGCCTGAGCTCGACCGATTGCTGAAAACACAAGGGACGGCTACAGGGTGCAAGTCACAACCTCCGTACCTTCCCCAGACTGGCGCTTACGCAGGGGAGAAATTGGGGGGAAGATGGTAAAAGTAGAGCGCTGAGGGGTGGGATACCGTAGTTGTATCAATCTCTACTGACTGCAAACTGCCGAAGGCGCTCACCCAGCCGTCGAGGTGTGCGTTGCACAACTCGGGGTGGTGTGGCTGCCAAGTCTGCTCCTGCCCTCACCCCTTGGCTTTGTACAAAGTCCAGGTTTGACAACTTGTCTGATGTTTATGGCACAGATCAAGTATTTCTCACGCGTGGCAATTTGTCACGGAACCGGACTTTGCCTCTATTCTTTTAAATAGGAGGATGGGGAGGAAACATGGTTTTTCTCTGTATTCGTTAGATAGTAAGAAAGCTCTGACTTAGTCCTAGAAAATCACAGAAATGCACTGTAAAATACAGTCCTGGTTACTGAAGTACCACTTGTTTCTCCAGTAAGTGCCACAAATACAGAACTATTAGATGTAATTTAGAGTTTGCTCTGTATCTAGCAAAGTACAGCTGACAGTGATTTTTGGCAACAGCAGCACTCACAAAAGAGTCTCTACAACGTTCACACAAAAAGAATTAACTGTCTTGGAGTGCTGAAACATGATCGTTTGACGATTCTGACTGTACTTTAAACATACTCTATAATTAGTAACTTGGTAGCTGAACACAAGCAATGTGTTTTTCACTGAGGTTTGACTTTAAATGCCAACAAAACAGTGTGTCTATTCGGGGGGGGAAGGGAAGCTTTCTCTGGCATCTCACGAACAGGTCTTAAAACTTCTTCTTTGCCCCTTGCAGGGTGGCACGCTCACGCAGTATGAGAACAAGCTGAGGCTGGTGGAGATAGCTCAGGTCCCGAAAGCACACGTGGATGAATTCAAGTCAGTGTCAAAATTCAAAATATTCAATACCAACAACCTGTGGATTGCTCTGTCTGCGATTAAGAGGCTGCAAGAGAAAAACGCTATTGACATGGAGATCATTGTTAACCCAAAGGTAATCAGCCAGGAGGATTTTAGAGGAAATGAACTCAAAAGAAGAGTTCGTTTCTGGGTAACTAAACAGGGAGCATGGCCTTCAAAAAGGAGCCAGTCTGTCAGTAAATGCGGAGCTTGGACTTAGGCTCATCTCTGGCTCAGAGAGTTGTTTTCTGCTTGTTGTGTTCACCCCAGTTTTTCCTCTTCCAGACTCTGGATGGAGGCTTGAATGTTATCCAGCTGGAGACTGCAGTTGGTGCTGCTATTAAGAGTTTTGAGAACTCTCTGGGGATAAATGTACCTCGTAGCCGTTTTCTGCCCGTGAAGACCACGTCAGATCTCTTGCTTGTGATGTCGAATTTGTACAGCCTTAATGCTGGATCTCTAACGATGAGCGAGAAGCGTGAATTCCCAACAGTGCCTCTTGTCAAACTGGGAAGTTCTTTCACAAAGGTAAACTCCTATAATTGTACTATCTCTTTGAATAAAAACACAGTCCATAGCAGTAAGTTAAAAGTGAGGTTTGCTTTATCTACCTCAGCCTATCTGGGCCTTCCCTTTTGCTTTTTGTAAAGAACTGTTGGGCTTGTTAGAATATAAACTAATTAACTTGTGTGCGTGATGTTGTGCTGCTTGACCCCGTCAGCTGAGGACAGGGAAGGCCAACTGGGGGGGTGTGTGTGCTCTCTCGAGCTTGCCCAACTTTGGTGGGACACTGCCCTTAACTGTTTCTCATAGTTATCGCTGACAGAAATGACACCACTGCGTTGCTTTCAAAGTAGCAACTTTTGTATTTGTGAAGTGTAGAGTACAGAAAGATCCCTGAAAGTTTTCAGGACACTCCCACACGTGCCTTAATCCGCAAATAGCTTTTTTAACTCTCTCTATTCTTTCCTCTGGCTGCCAGGTTCAAGATTACCTGCGGAGGTTTGAAAGTATTCCAGATATGCTGGAGCTGGATCATCTCACGGTTTCAGGTGATGTTACCTTTGGGAAGAATGTTTCATTAAAGGTGAGTGTGTAATTGGGATGCAATAAACATGCCTCATCTCTGCTCCTTGGTAATGGAGCACTGCCTATGTCAGTGCCGTCACGCACAGCCCAGGGAAGCGCTCCCAGGAACTCATTGCAGAGGCCAAGACTGAACAGTGACCCTTAGGAAGGAATGAAGATGTTACCGCTACAGCTGCTGCTCCGTGTACTCCCAGTGAGAGCCGAGGTTTATCTTCAAACCTTGACAATGCCACAGGCTGCATGACTCTCTTCAAACATCTTTGTCCTGGAGCTCTACAGGACACCTAGCACCTCGCCTCCCAGGCTGGCTTTACAGCCACAGACTTGTTCTCACCCATTTGGGGTTCTTGATTTATCAGTAAATGTTGAAGCTGAGCAAGTCGGTTTCTCTCTCCAGTGCTTCCTTAGGATGTGGCCAATCCTAGCAGAGCACTGTCACTGTCCTCTAACAGTCTAGGGCAGTTCAGCTGCCGACACGGATCGGGGCAAGGTGGGGCTGCAACAACCAGCTCTTGAACCATGTTAGGCTGTTACCACACTCACACATGTGTCCCCATTCCCCGCTCCTGCTGCATGTTTGCCTCGCAGCTGTAATGGTGAGCTGTGCCATGACGTACTGACAGGGGTAATGTTTTACAACTGCAAGCAGACATGATGAGAGCACTTACTGCAAGCGTCTATCTTCAAAGAAGGCATCAGCTCTCTTGTGAGCTGATAGTTTTTAGTACACTGGTACTGACAGCATTTCCAATATTGCTTCCTTAACACCTTTCTTAGAGGGGGGAGGAAAAAAAAGTCTATGCAGAAACAGTACAACTAAATGCATCCAGGATCTGGGCTGTGTTACAGCTGACACGGAACTGGTCCTCCAGCCACTGCTGCTCTTGCTCGGTCCAAGACAAAAGTTTCTAAAGCACTCATTTTGGGTTTTTTTGTAAATGCAGGGAACAGTTATCATCATCGCAAATCACGGGGACAGAATTGACATCCCGGCTGGAGCGCTACTAGAGAACAAAATCGTATCTGGCAATCTTCGGATCCTGGACCACTGAGTTGGTGAAAGGGCACGGTCAGTTGTGTAGACAGCTGTGCTAAACCAGCCTCCTAACAGAAGAACCTTTTAAGCGTTAGAATTCTAAGTACACAGAGGGCCTATGCTTTGTCATCTCCACAGTACCCTGCAGTATTAATTTCAAATTAATTTCTCTTGCTTATCTTTTTAAGCAGACACACATAACACAATGGATGTGCGTAAGTAATGCTTCAGTCCTTAAAGAGATTCTGTAACTCAGTTAATATAACCTTGAAGTGCAATACTGTTTGTCTTGAGGTAAGATGGACAGATCTTCTTTGATAAGAAGTTAAGAGGCTTGCCTCGAACATTTAGTAGTTTTGAATTGCTTGTAACTGCAAGAAATAAAGCTGTGAAGCAAATACGTGTGGGGACAACACGGTTTAGCTACTCACGTGGCTTTTTATGAAGTATAAAGCAGCAGGCACAGTTGAAAACCAAAAGTTTCCCTACTGCTAAATGGGCTGTTAAAAAGCCCTCCCTGTATTTCATGTGCTCACAACTCTCCCGACCTCGAGCCCTCTTCGAGTCCCCCTCCCCGCAGCCTGCGAGTGGAGCAGCACCTCCATCGGGGCGCTGGGGGAAGGCTGTCAATACCTCCAGTTCTGTATCTGAGAGTGGGAATCGGTGGTATTCCAAACTCGCCCAAAGAATCCAATACTTGAGAAAAATGCCTCAGTATCCACGTGCGATGTTTGCTTTTTTCACATCCCATTAAAGACTGGATCTCCTTCATCTGCCCTCTTTTTTTTTTTTCAATAAATGGATCATGTTGACTACACCCATGTTCATATTGTCACAGCCATGTATGTTAATTTATCTTCTCTTGAGTAATTTCTAAATTTGTACAGGAACGGAAAGCCCTGTCCCGATCACTATTGATTTCTTAATGTTTCTCTTGTATTTACATGCAGACAACTTTATTTTATAAGCTTAGTATAACACTGGTATGTATCATTAAAGAAGTTGGTCTCTAAAAACAGCTGTGATTTTATAGCTTTATTTTGACTGACAATTAATGACATCTGTTATGCTAACAGAGAAGCATGCCTGGCTGCAGGAAACCGTAGGCGCACACGCAGACGTAATCGTCGTGGGGTCAGGCACTCGGACTGTGGTGCGGTAAAGAGGTGGGAGGTGAAATACATTTTTACTTTTACTTAGGCACTTTTACTTAGTACTGGCATTGTCCAGTCTTAAAGGTAGTATTAAAAAAACCCCAGCACCCTCTTTGATAAATTAATTTCAGTTGCACCTTCAGTTGTAACCTTTTTAGAAGCAGCCTAAAACACTTAAAAATTCTTGCCCTGTTTTCTGTGGCCTTTTTGTCTCTGAAATGGTGGAGTGCTTGGCAAAGTCCAGAATGGCCCCGTGTCCTTGGCCAGCGGCAGGGGGGAGCTGCAGGAAACCAGCCCCACACCTGCCCCTTTCTCCTACCTTGCGTCCACTGTCACGTTGTCACCGCTAACGAGGATGGTTTCATGACTCCTTCCTGACAATTTGCTGGAAAAATCGTTCTCTTCAGATGGCAGTTTAGAGCCCAGCTGCGAGAAAGCCCCCTGAAACAGGACTGCTCCCTAACAAATCTCAACCCTATATGCAAGCAATCAAAAGACATTTATTTATATAAAGTTTGTAAAAAAATAAATTTTCCAACAGCATTGTTTCATAGAGAAAAAAAAAACATTTTCTACAGAGTTCCAACTGCAAGGTTGTTTTTTATATATTGTACCATCATTAAATAAGGTGAGACACTGTGTGAATTTCATTGCACTAGAAGAAATGCCAAGCATTTTTTTTTCTTTTTTTTTTTTTAATATAAAGATATACAGAGCATTCTAGACAACTACAGCTGTGTTACAGCTATGTGTTCTTTTGGATTTGGTCCAAAGAAACCTGAGTCTGTTTCCAGAGAGAATGGAGAAAAAAAAGAAAAAACAACCAACCCAAAAAAAACAACCTCATTGCACAGACAGCCGATCGCTTGTTTCTTGCTGCAGGACGCTGAAAAGCTCATTCCCTGCAGCTCCCTCCGAGTCCAGTTTCCCCGACTCTCAATAGTGCCCTTTTCTTGGACTCCGGTCTTAAGTATTCACCTCACAGTCGTCACCGCTGCTTCGAAGAAAGTCCAGTCTGTTGTCAGAGCCAAGTGACTGCTCCCAGTAGACCATCACCTCTTCTGCTCCCAAATTTCAGCCATGTTTAGGTCTAAGTTGTTAAGGCCTTTCAGAGCTTGAAGGTTTCCAGTGTAAAAAGCTACGTCGGAAGTCACCAGGCTGCAGCAAAATACAGGATGAGGTTAGAATGTGAAGGGACCGCGTCAGACTGGGATATTCAGGAAAACCACCAGCCTTTGTTTACGGGGTGGGCGTGCAATTACACTGTGCCCGGATGAGATGTTTGAAATCTCAGGCCAAAACTCAGTGCTACGGTGGCTGTATAGTTTACAGGAGTGACAGTACGTGATCGCTGCCAGGTGTAAAACTAGTTCTAGGGAGGGGAGATCGAATAATGAGTTCAGAAAACTCAGCAGGAATTGGGCATCTAAAACTTCTACTCCCTTGCCGTAATCCCAGGCTTAATCTTGACTTAAACCCCCCATTCCATCGCAATTTAGAATATTAATCATTGCAACATTAGCCTCTGTAGTCTAGAAGGTTCATGTAAAAGCAAGCAAACAGCAACATTGTTTCTTACATTTATAGAGAGTTAAAATCCCTCATATGTTATTGAAACGTATCAGGGGATGACAGAAACACATTTCCAGTTAGAAAGGAGCAAGATGTAGGCATAAAAGTTTTTATTTTCATAGTGAAAAATTAACCAGGATTCACAGACCTGGATTTTTTACTATTATTACAGAAAAAAAAAAAGCAGCAGTTTAAAATAGGATGAGAGTGAGAAAAGCATGTTAAAAACTAGGTCAATAAGGACTGCTGGAACATCAGCAAGTGAAATCCAGTGTCTGGTGTTTCCTTTCTCAAAAGGCCCCGATGCTGCGCTGTGAAGTACGGAACTGCTGCCATAAAAGAAGCAAACTTGGGGCATTCCTGTTCCCAGCTGCAGCCGAGGCACCCTCCTGGCAGCAAGGACAACTCTGCCGGGACACGCGCCACCAGGAACACCTACCCTGACCCACCAACAAGGGATCCGTTCACACCATCCAATGGAACCAAACGGAGCAGCACAAGGGTGGCGCAGCACAGCATGGCATGGCACGGCAGGGCACGCTGTGTGGGGTTGTGCTAGAAACCACAGTGTGAAACGCTCCCGAACACACTCTGGGTGCTTTCACTTCAACTGTGGCTCTGAGCCAGCGAGCTCGCTGGCTTACAGATCTCTTAGGAAGTACCACCTGGGTGCTGTCTTGGGAATACACTGCTAGTACAGCAAACTGGTTCAGATAAACTCTTTCACAGAGTGCAAGGATGAATAAGCTTAAGCAGGACAAGTAAGAATAAATTGGACGGGAACAAAACTCTCCTTCATTCCAGCAACATCTGAAACATTTTATAAACTTCCTTCTCTGGCTTCTTCAACCTAAGATGATTCTTTCTTGCACGTGGGTAGGCCGACTGAATTTCACCCCTACCACACTGCAAATAAATATCCCCAGCTCATTAAGAACAATTCTAGAACCCACCGTTTCAGGGGACAATCCGACTTAAAACGGGATTCAGCCTGCCAGAGGCTGACCGCTTCCCTGGGAGGTGTGGGACGCCGGGCACAGCTGGGTGCTGCCGCTTCGGAGAGGGATCACTGACCTGTTTGGGTGATGGAGGGTCGGGCTGTGGCAGGAGAGGGGAAAAGCTCTGTCAGCATAATCCCCGTTTCAAACCTAGTTCTGCTGTAAGAGCCATTTCTGCATAGGAGCTGCCCATTGGACAGATGAAATACCACTTTTTTCCTATTTTTCCTTTGCTAGCGTCGTGAGTCATCGCCCATGTTTCAAAACTGCTTCATGAATCACACAGTTCTTGCAAATTAAACTGTGGCTACTGCTGTGACACAACAGGAGAAAAAGCCATCTGCAACCCAAGGAAACCTCCAGCAGGTTTCCAGTAGGACAACGCCCAACTCCCAGTATATTAACCAGCTGATTGCATTCCTTAGTTCCATAGTAACTTACTACGGAAAGGCACAGGTCACGTCCTTTCCTGTAAGAAAGTTCCAAATGGGACATCGTAGAACACAAAGCGTGGCTGCATTCTGCAATCGCAACTTTCTTGCGGCAGACAAAGCCTGCTTATGTAAATTAAGCAGTAAAAAAAAAACCCAAGCACCCCAACGTACCCGTTCAGAGGTCCTCCATCATTGACTACATTGAGGTGGGCCAGCTGCCTCTTCAGGTGAAGTTTGTAGCTTGCATTAATTCTTAAAAACAACATCTGGAAAAAAAAAACCACTCACAGAACCAGAGTAAGGGACCATCCCTGTGCTTGCATCACTGCCTACAGAGAGGGAATGCATCGCAAACATCATAAATCACTAATCCTCGGGGCTGGTTTTACAATTCATGTGATTTTTCCCTCCTGCCAGTCCTTCCGCCTCCTAAACTTTCTGGCCACATCCAATAGATAACATACAGGATAGGGCACACCCTAATTTATTTCTTAGGTGTTGCGCTTAGAGGACACATTCTTTGTAACACGAATTTTTCTCCCCTGTGTCTGAAGCATCTAACAACTTGTATTAAGGTTAGAAGATAAAAAAAAAATCTCTTTCCTGTACTATAACCAAAGTCTTTTTTCCAAGAGAAAGCATGAGAAACGGTTTGAAGGGACCATTTAATTTAGCGCAAAAGAGGAAACTACAATTTAGTGTATTCAGTGACTGGATTGGTCCTTCCCGTCCTTCGATTTACAACTCTGCAGTAACAATAACTGCACCAAAAGTACTGAAAAAGCACAGCTGGTACAATTTGGCTGCATAATACATTTAGGGACCTTTGGAAGCCACTATGTTTGAGCAGCGTTACAGAAGAATTCCCTAAAAGCGCTGTAGGCAAACCCCAAAGCGTTGCCATTTGTGTAGGATTTCAGCACTAATTCCTGAATTGAAGATTCACCTCTCTAGATGTTAAAACACAGCTCAAAACGCTGGAATCAGTCGGTCCTCTTCACGTATCTCATCGCTCTCCCTGCACATCCGAACACTTGAGTTGAGACCAAGCTGTCTGCGTGACTGCTGCTGACCCCTTTAAATGTGTGGGTTTCACAAAGACTCAAAAAAGAATTCCCCCTCCCGGTAGATAAAGCAGAACTCTCTCTCGTTACCGAGTTCATGCGCATTTGCAAGGGCGGTGTTAAATGAATCTCAAAAATACCACTAACCTGCGTTTGCTCCTCCGGCAGGAGATCGTATATAGCTTCGTGCATCTTTGCCATTTGCTTGCAGATATTCCTGAAGCACACTGAAGGAACAGGAGCTTTCACTTCATACTGGAAATAATAAAACCACAACCAGTTACTCCTTTCAACCGTGTTAAAATGGTTGATAGAGGAATGTTTCCAACAGCCTTCTGAAGACCTGCGTTGCTAATGACGTTGTGAATCAGGGTTCATTTAGCAAATCACAAATTTGAACAGGTGCTGGGCATGATCCGATTCCGCCAAGGACTCGCATCGCACAATCTTTTAGCTCTTCTTGCTTTATCAGCAAGCAGCAACATTCAAAGCGGTGTGAAATCCGAGGGTTTCCCAACTTCAGCTCTTTAACTGTGTTAGTTTGTATTGCTTCCCTTTGCTCCTTACTTTCTGTTGGTTTCCGTTACCCTACAAATTCCAGCTGCGGAGAGAACAACCACTGCACACCTCATAGCCACCTGGCTGTCCCTCTCCTGCAGATTTCTGCACGTCAATGACAGACAAGCAATTCTACCCCTAATAAATCACAGAATCATAGAACAGTTTGGATTGGAAGGGACCTTGAAGCCCCGTCCAACCTGGCCTTGAACACCTCCAGGGATGGGGCAGCCACAGCTTCTCTGGGCAACCTGGGCCAGTGCCTCACCACCCTCACAGTGAAAAATTTCTTCCCAATATCTAACCTAAATCTTCCCTCTTCCAGTTTGAAGCCATTCCCCCTCGTCCTATCACTACATGTCCTTGTAAAAAGTCCTTCCCCAGCTCTCCTGGAGCCCCTTTATATACTGGAAGGCCTCTATAAGGTCTCCCCGGAGCCTTCTCCTCTCCAGGCTGAACAACCCCAACTCTCTCAGCCCCTCAGGAGAGAAAACCACTTCTCTAAGATCATATACATCCACATTTCTGAAAAAAAACCAACGAAGGGAAAGCAGAAAGCTCCTGAAGACTCTATAGTCACCATAAAACCCCCCACAAACAAACAAGCCAAAAAAAAACCCCACAAAACCAAAAAACCCCACAAAAACGTTGCAGAAATACCTCGGGAAACAAAGTGGAAAACATCCCTTCTCCCAGTGACTGAAATCCAAGAAACAAGACACTGGAAACTACCAGACGGCAAGAGATTTGCTACAAAGGGAATGAAACTCTTAACATCCCCACCCTGGATAGGGAATATCCGAATGTGATTTTGGGAAGCAGGAGCAGTGAAGCCGGCTCTTCAGCTCCTGTGGGAATGGTTGTGCTGGCACCGGCCTGGGTTAAACACCAGCAGGTCGCCTTTGGTAGGGCAATACTTCCCCATGGCGCCTTGCACAATTCCCTGGAAGAGCTGAGTCATTATAACTCAATGATTTACAAACAACATGGGAGCAGATGCTCTCAATTGGGCTAGCCCGGATTGTGAAAGAGAACAAAGCCTGAGGGCAAGAGGGGGAAAAAACAAAAATTAAAATTGGGGAGTGTTGAGAATGTCTTTATGGAAAAGCCAAACCGATGACCTAATTTTGACAGGAGAAGTAGCAGAAAAAATAGTGCTTGCTGCTCCAGGAGTGCTGTGTGGGACAACCGCACAGAGGCCGGTGCCTCAAGACACGAGAGTTAGGCAAGAAACGATTTGCAATTTACCCATGTGCTGTAAAGCCAACGGGAACTGGTGAGCTGCAGCCGTAGCTCTTGTGTGACTTCAGTATTAACCGGGGGGGG
>VUYV01000183.1:915059-1029009 GCA_008711295.1 Anarhynchus alexandrinus | reverse complement strand
AGGTGGGGGGGGTGGAGAAGCACACAACACCAAAAAGAAACATGAGCTCCAGCCCTGCGAGGTCCCAGCCATTTTTATCTCCAGCTGAGGTCAACAGCATGTAATACCATGAGGGATGAGACAAAAATTTACCGCTCTTCTGTCCAAACAGTCACAAGACAGCAAGCTCCAAGAGAAGCTAAGAACTCACACCGGATTTTTTCCATGAACGTTTATCCCCTTTTTAAAAACCTATGCCTTTTTCATTTGTTAATTATAGTTAAATACCCCCATTCCTGTTTTATCTCCGTGCCGACTGGGAACTGTCCGTGCTGCCGTGGAACGCCTCGCTGAGCACAGGGGCCTCACCGCAGCTGCACCGCGTGAAGATGGCTCCCATTCCACAGAGCTCCCAGAGGGAAGCAGAGCCTAGAAAGGCAAAAGTCACTTGCCCAAGTGCCAGGTCAACGTCCCATCTACCAGACCACACTGTTTGCTTCCGACAAAGCAGGTTTCTAGATTGTGCAGTGTTTGGTTTTTAAACATTGCTACGAAACTCACTTGCTCTTTCAGATTTACACACTTTAAAGCAGGTGACCACAAGGGACCGAAACATTCGGACTCTCACAAAATCAAACAACACACTGACATGGTTGCACCGACATGCCCGTTTGCAATTTTCCTGGTTTCACGTTCTTCTCAGCCTTTCAGTGCCAAGATTTCATTATTGCAGGAACGAGATGAGCCAAATTATGGGGTATGTTAGGAATGGAGGCAAAGCAACACGCGGGTCTCCTTTTCTCCTCTACCGTGCAGGCTGCATTCCCGTGAGCCGGGCGCTCTCACTCAAGACTTTAAGAGCTCTAAAGGACAGGAATATTCTCAGTTTATATCTTGTGCCAGCTCACAAGGGGAGAACGGGCAGCAAAGAGAGCAGGACAGTAAGGGAGAACCATCAAGAACATCAACTGCGTTACTGGTTTGTTGTGGGGTAACATGTTTAGTATCAATAATCTAAACTCTTTTATTTTCAAGAGGTAAAGTGACCAAAAAGCCATGTTACTTCACAGAACAGGTATTTTTATGGGGGCGGGGGGGAAGCCCCAAAAAGCAGCAGACCACTATTTGGATCCTTAGAAAAGGGCATAGACATGTTTTTAAAAGCGTAAACACAACAGGGTGTGGGGAAGCCTAATTTAAATGCTTTTGGCTTCCCCCCCCCCCCCAAGTTTACATGACGCTATTTGATAGCCCAAAGAAACACATGAAGAGAAAAAGCACAACATAAAATAAACAATAAAATAATAGAAACAGCAAGGAAGACAGAAATGCTGCCTGATAGAGCTGCCTCACTACAGCCCGTCCCCAACCTGTGCTCCACCAGGGAGACACTGGGTTTCTCCTGAGCTCCTAGAAGGAAGAGGGTGGCCCAGGCCCATCAATCAAACCTTGTCACTAAAGAATTCATTCAGTTCTTGCATGGAACAGCTTCTTTTTTTTTACATTTTTAAAAAGAGCATAAGACCCAAAGCAAAACACTAAGCTTTAAAAGCTTTATCTATGGGTTCTGTGGGCCCAGGACGTCTCATCTTGGGGCAGTCTCTGTCACTGTATTCCACCTTGAGGTGAGACAGATTGAGTAGATCCAACCTGTTCCACTGACGGGTGTTCAAAACCCCAAAAAAACCACTGAGAGCGCTTCACGGGACAGCTATTAATGCTGCTACACAGCAGGAACTGCTAAGCGCAGACCTCTCTCTAGTCCCCAGACCTACAGCCCAAGAGATGGGCTGGTCCTTCCCCTCCAAAAACTTCCTCCTCAGCAGGTTGGGTTTTTTTGCTGTTTCCTCAGCTGTAGGAAATTACACACTCCCCACTTCCAAAGAGGCACCGTCGGGAAGAGCAGGAAACAGGAACGGGCTCAGCCTGACTGCAGACAAGAGCTGTTGGTGGATAAAACCGCTGAGGGTAGGAGAGCACTTCAGTTTCTAAACACCAGAGCATCTGCACCAGCCAAAGCGTTTCTCTTACCGGTGACAGAGTAAACGAACCATTTTTTTTTTTGGCAGGGGTGAAGGCAAAGGACACCCAGGTGGCAAACATTAAGGCAACATACATTCACGAGTACAGCACAGAGCTTTGTGTTTATACAGTTTAAAGAAGTTCAAACAAGTCCTGATTAGGGAAGTTTAAGACTCCATTTGAAACATCGAGACTGTACAGAATGAGCCCTCCAATCGCAATTTAGAGTGTATAATTATTTCTATAAATCATTACCTTGGATAACAGTTTGTCAAATAAGCTATCCATTATGGCAACGAGCTTTGCTGAAATTTCAGCTATGTGGTCGTGATAATCCTGTAATGGAAGAAAGCAGGTTTTATTTACTATCTAATAGCACTCGTATTCTTCAGTTGAAAAGCAGAACTTTGCATTTAATTGGGAAATGCCAGAAGAATTACCTTCGTAATGTGGTCAAAATGCCTGAGCATGCTAAACTGCTTCGGCTGCAGTCGAGCTTCAAAATGAGCCCTGATAATGGGAATGTAGTGTACGATTAGCTGTAGGCAACGTGAAGAAAGGGCTGTAAATCCAGAAGCAAGAGAGGGAGAGAAAAAAGAACTTCATTATTACGTGGGAAGAGTCATTTTCTATCTCCTTTCACACAAATAGCAGATCTGACACAATTTAACATGTTGGGTTTTTTTTTTTAAAAAAATAACAAAACAGGAGGAACGCATTTGTCTCCACTGGGAAGCCCCACCCAGTGAAGACGCCAGACTAGGACCTGGCTATTCACACCCAACTTCCATAAGATACGGGATAAGGGACTAATTTTACAAGAGGCTTTAAATGTCTACTTGACATTTTGAGCCCCGAGCACACGCAGACATCAGAGAGATCTCAAAAGATCTGACTCATCAGCTACCTAACCTCGGCAGCCGCATTTTCGAGGCATCAGTATTTCTCCTGCAGGAGGTGGAAATAAACACCCTGCCCTGCCAGCGCTGAGCTGCCCAGAGCCTGCGGTGCCAGCAGGATTCCCAAACCTGAGTTTCTCCCGTGTTCAACAGGGCCTGAGCCGGCAGCAGGACACACAGGGTGGTTCCAGCATGGTCACCGCACTGGCCAAGCCTTCTGGAGCAAAGACCTAACCCAGCTTTCCTCTGCTCCAACACTATGGCCCATGGCCCCTCGGGGTAAACCTCTCAACCCATCCTCAGGCAATTCCCTTTTTTTAAAAGCGATTCCCTTTTTTTAAAAGGGATTCCCCTTTTTTT
This sequence comes from Anarhynchus alexandrinus, assembly GCA_008711295.1. Taxonomy (NCBI): domain Eukaryota; kingdom Metazoa; phylum Chordata; class Aves; order Charadriiformes; family Charadriidae; genus Anarhynchus; species Anarhynchus alexandrinus. The sequence goes on along the minus strand of VUYV01000183.1, from coordinate 1,025,749 downwards.
TTTTTTTAAAAGGGAAAGACAGACTGGTAATCGGGATGCCCTGAAACACGGGAACTGCAAGTTCAAACATCTGCTTCAACCCATCAACCAAAGGCTCTTAATTTCAGGAGACAGTTTACAACTGGGGGGTCTCGAGTAGCGCGTTAAGACATTTCTGTAGCACAGAACTGGGCTTTTCGGAGCAGCAAAAGCAGTCCAGACGGGGAACTTGGGGCTGGCAATTCAGCTAATCAGCTGCATGCTGAAAATGAGAGACTCTAAAGCCCAAGTCGTAGTTTGGATTCAGCACACAGACACAGAGCCCTAAGTTACCTGACTGCACCAGGACATTTGGCCACATAAAAGCCTAATTATTCAATTCAGAGCCACCCACAGAAATGGTTTTGCGCATTACTGACGTGTGGTTATAACCCGCAGGAGCTATATGCAGACACGGCATTACAGAATACAGCCCCATGGGGCAGACGGGACAGCACAGCTCAGCAAAACGCACGGGGGGACAGGGGTTTGGCTGTGTTCCTCTGCCTTCCACCCTCCAATCTCAAGATCTGAACCCTAAGCAGCTTCCCGAGCACGCCAAAGCCACCTCTGAAAGAGTAACTACACCTTCCTGCAGTCAAAGCATTTTCATGGAAAACCTGCTAGCCTGTATATTTGTTTCCTTCACGTAACACAGCGAAGCTTTACATTTAAAGCCATCCAGTAGACAGCAAAGGAATTTGATGGATTTTAGTGCAGTTCAGACTAGCATTTATACATGTTTTACCCCATAACCAGCAAGGTCTCCCCACCCTCTGTGTTCCATGCGTGGCACCACAACACAAACATAGCTTATCGTAAACTTTTAGGGGGGGGTTGTGTTTGTTTTATTTTTTTAAACAGACAGGAAAACAAGCTTTGATGTTTTAAATATAGAAATCCATACCTAGGTTTTTTGTAGTGATTGTTTTCAAACCAACAACTTGTAACGCACCAGCTCCAAGGACTAGTTGGCAACTTCTAGAGTTGAAATACTGTGAGAAAAGGAGAGCGAAAGTTTATGCCGACTCTTTTAACAGCTACGCATAACCACAGGTTAGAAATACCATTAAGTATGGAAATACCATGCAAGATTAAACAGATTATTACAAAATAAATGAAGGCGAGTACCGGAGTTGCACATATTCCTTGCTACAGAGGGGTCTCCGAGTAAGACTAGTAAGACAAAAGAGCTTTTTCTCCACTCTCAGTAGTCATTTGCCCATAGTATTTTTTTTTTTTGACTCAGCTTATGCTAAAGCACTCAAGGCAGCGTTTCAGCAGAGGGAAATGGAAATATGGGAATTAAAAACACAGTTAGCTGCTCAGTGATTTCAATTCAGGGACTAATTTCTGCTTCTCTATGAGACCTTTGGGTGAGGCTCCTCTCAGTGTGAAAGTCAAGTGGCAAGTCAGCCTTGCTGCGGACCAGCGATGGACAGCCTTACTTTGAAAGCCGTATGCAAGGATGGCTTTGTAATAGAAATCTGTAAAAAGAAATCTCCCCAAACCAGGGCCTTGGGGACAGTGAAGAGGAAGGATCTCACTAGTTTTGCTAAGTAGACAAGTGTAACATCAGAATGGAAAATATCAAAACAACAAGTTTCTGCTCTGGCTTTAGACCTTCCTCACCGCTGATGCTAAAGAAAACTTGAAAGCGCTGAAACTCACTGCTGCCGAGGTGGCTGAATCTATGTTTGTAACACTATAAAATACGGAGATTAGGAAATGACGCACAGAAGATGTCAAGCCATGTCAAAAACCAATTCTGTAAGAATTCCAGGTACAGGAGACGACTCGTGACCCGATCTTCCTAACTTAGTGCCAGGAGAAAAGAAGTTCTCAAATGCACGCAGGCCAGCAGGGTCTCTGGACAGTAAGACAGTTTCTGTTAGCATAGTCTGTCTTATTTTGGAATTCCGCTCCACCACTCAGCTCAAGACACCAGATACTCTAGACTGGCTTGAGTGATGCAGTAGAGACAGAGGAGCCACTGCTGCTGTCCCTGATTCCTGCTCTGAATGGAAAGCAGAAGTCCCAGGGCTCATGTTTGAAGAGAACTGTCCTGTTGACACTGGGGTGGGAATTGGGAGACAAAACCTACGGAAAGCTGACCCTTTCTCTTGCACCTGAAAAAAGATTCACAAGGAATTGTGACAAGGTTGCCCTGCAGATTGCATCGGCAACACAGAGGATTTCCCTCACATAGAGCCCTTTTTTGGGGGGGCCACAATCCTGCTTCACAGGTCCCGCTTCACGATAATGCAAGAACAAACCCAAAATTTCAACCCTCCTCAAGTAAAAACAGGCAACAATTTTTCTAGCTATTGCCTGGAGTTAGTCACAAAACTCAGGACCAGAGAGGATGCGCCGTGAACACCACACCCCTGCTCTGGGCTGCCAGAGTGGGGTACCCAGGGCCAAAAAAGCCAACCCAGACCTAGTGCCACAACTGAACCTGAGCTACGTGTGGCCCCAGACCTGAGAGAGGCATAATCTACTCCGCTCTCAGCCGAAGTCGGGATCTGAAACTAACATTCACTTCATCTCCTCCTCCTCCTGAAAAGCAAGACCTTTTCTTATGCCTCCTGGTGGACTTCAGAAGCAGATCCACCAAGCCAAAGGCAGATATATCCCACACAGCCTAAGCTCCTCTGAGCTATTTTGCTCAGGTTAGCGCCAATTCATTGACTGCACGGCAGACCATTAAAAACACGTTCTATAAAGGATGACAGATACTCGTGCTCTCTCCCTGCCTTTTGTAGATATCCCTGTTACTGGATGGCCCGTTGCAGACAAAGCAGCAGCATGCCTGAAACATCAGAAGAGCAATACCCCCTCCTTGTGACTGCTTGGAGGAAAGCATTTCTGTGTTCCGGCACCGTGGCTGCCAGTCCTCTCTTGTCTGCACCTGCTAAACAACTCCAGTAATCACGACTGTGTTTTTGTTCATACACTGGTGTTATTTCACTCTGGTTGCGGCCACAGTCCAAAACGATCTGGAATTTCATTACCTGGGAACGCTCTGCAGCTTCCATCACAATAAAAACTAGCTTCTCGCTACCTTCAAAATTTGCTAGCTCTGACAGCTGTCAAACAAAAACCATAGTGACTTGCAAGGACACCCTGAGCAGCTCTTATTTTGTTCAAAGTGCAATAAATGAGCTTTTGTTTTGGCTAGCTGCTCTCGTCACCTCTCCAATTGATGGCATCTCACCGTCAGACATGGAATACAATAACTAAACCGCACACAATGTTTGAATATCAAGGAATAAAACACAAATGACACAGAGCGAGAACAAGATATGGTAGGGAGAGAGAAGACAGAGAGAGATGCAAATCTGGCCAGGTTTGAGGCATCTGCTGCTGTTCTGCCTGCCTGCAAAAAGGTGCTGCGAGACTTGAGTGAAGCAGCAGCTGGAGAGCGAGAGGCAAAGAGGGGCATGCCCAGTCCCAGGCTGACGGATCTGCCTTGGACAGAGCTTTCGAAAGGGAAGGTTTGTGGGTGAATCTGAATGATAACTGCAGGGAGGAGCATTCCTGCATCTGGCTGTCCAGGTAAGAACTACCAACAGGAAGGTTATTTAGAGGTCCACCTCCTAGAGTGCGTTTTCCCTCCCTTGTCCCCCACCTTACGTAAAATATACTTTTGGAGAGTAGAATCTGCTCGTCTTTTACCGACTATGCTTATGTTCAGAACTCTAATACCTGACATAACCTTTGTGGGCGAAGACACAAGTGAAAACCTTGAAATAAATGAACTGCTAGGCTTTGGAGCCTATATATATATACACACACGTGTGTGTGTATGTGTGTGTATATATATATGGAGCCCATGTATATATATATGACAGTTTTAAGGTGCATTCATGTGCTCCTTCATTATTGTTTACTTATATTACCTTGCAGTACCTGTGCTTTACCAGCTTTCCTCTTCTCCAGTGCGAAATAAATGACAAAAAGGTCCTGGTCTTTCATCACCTTTACAACAGAAGCTTCATCCCATACTATTTTTCGTGCTTCTACTGACTATACTTCTACTGGCTTGTAAAAACCAAGGGACTCATTTCCTTCCTGAATATAGATACATCTCTGTGGCATCTGGGATCAAATTGCTTTTTCTTCAGCAGCATTAATCCTACCCCCCAGCCTGAAGGACAGGCAGCTCTGACAAACACTACCAGATGGGATTTCCTATATTCCAGGTGAACAAGAGGAAAGACAGCCTTCCCAGAGTTAATTCACGCAACAAACTGCATTTTTAATGCCCTTAGCTTGAAAGGGCACAGTAACAAACGCAACCATTTCTCAACAATTTATATAATTTATATGAAATCATAAAAGCACGCAAAGCGTTACAGACAGTAAGACATGTTCTCTGTGCTAAATACCCCTGATTGGCACAGACAATACATTTGGAGTCATACCTTCAGTAAATCAGACAGGCGGGTAAGCATGTCAGTGGCGATGGAAGGAATGTTATCCACACACTGGCAGTACTCAAGGATTATTCTTATTAACAGCAATACTGTCCTACAAGAGAGGAAACAGCCAAACGTGTCATCTCAGTGCAGAGAAGATGTTGAAAAAAAAATCAAACACAGGCCAATCACATTGATAGAAAGCTACCTAATGCTAGAGATTACAGCATTAAATAAACCCACTAAATGATCTAAAGTAGAAGTAAAACGTAAAAGAAGATATACATAAAGATGGTTATAAAGAATACCCATTCCACAGAGTGGCATGTGGAAAAAGTACTTAACATATATGAGAGAAAAGCTGTGAGGTTCACTGGTATAACTTTTTAATATCCAAAAAAGCTACTGTGGAACTAGAAGTCTCTATGCAGGTGCTGGCAGGGGACAAAAAAAAAACCAAAAAACAAACTCCTTTCTTATACTACTGTATAATTGCAGCCAACTTTGAGCAAATATAAAAATCCACAGAATGCAGACAACAACCACCAATGAAAGGAGGTAATGAATACTAATACTGTTTGTGAATACTGTCACAAACAGAGAAGGCAGCTGTGAACAATCAGCACCAAATATTCAAAGATGCTCAACACCTGTAATTTCCCCTGAATTCAGAAGGCACTGGAGAATTTGGGAACTACTGGGTGGAATTCAGAAGGCTCCACAAAGTGCAGGTCCTCTGAATTCAAATACACAGAAGGCAGGAAAACTAAGGCAAGATCAGATGTTCAGAGTAGATATTCTAACATTTCAAAAAGTTACATCTCTTTCTTCCTTTAGGCAGTAGAGTGGAGAACAGCGATGAACAATCAACTGAAAATAAATACCTGGAGAGTTTTTGGGGTACATCTAGGCTTTCTTTCATGAATGCATTTTATTTGATTAAATACAATGAAACTGTATGTAGAAGCGTGTAGAACTGCAACAAATTATTTGCACCAACATGAAGCTGACAATTGCTGCACAGAGCTAAATATGACAAGTTTCAAATGAGCAGAGATGGATTATCAAACACGTTGCCTACCAAGCAGACTTTATCCTTTAAAGCATGTTCAAATGCTCCTACTCGACCCAAAATGCTCTTTTGCAGTGATATTGGTTGGCTGGCACAGAAGTTCTGAGACATCAGCTTCTGTTTCTAACTGAACAATGACGCATCATCACAAAGCAACTCAGAGAATGACAGCTGGTCAAAGACATGATGTAAATCAGAACTTTTCAGTTTGGGGTAAATTGATGTTAGGACTCTGGGGAGTGAGATCTCCGGGTTTTACTCCCTCTCCAAAACCACTCATGTATATTTAATGCTTAAGCCTCAGTCTTTGGAAACAGCATGCTTTTAAATGAAAGGAGTATGAGAGTATTACATATTTTAAAATGCCTTTGATATAACCAGCTTTAAGAAACTACTTTCCAATCCAAAGCAATCAGGCTACCAAGAAATAGCAGCTTCTGAGATGGCCCATATCTTATTTCTTATTCTGAATAAGATAAGTAATCATTCAGTAGTGGACTCATGTATTTTGCCGGAGATAACCTATATTGCAAGAAATAACAACAGCGTGCTATGATGCCAAACTTGTATTTTCATGACTATGTGTTTCCATGAAATAATTGGAAAAAAAACACATTCAAATGAAACCATAAATTTCAGCCTAGACGTTAAGAGAAGAAACAGCTTTTTAACATCCAGAAGAGCTTGCAATGTTTTGTAACTGTTTGCGGACAGAAGAGAAACTACTCTGTGGAATGAGAGGGGTTTGTTTATTTAAATAAGATTGCTAAAGCTGTTAGTATTCATCACAGTTCTACTCCAAAGTTCTTGACAACTAACCCACTGCTAATAGAAAAGAGTGCATCTTACCCAACTGTTGCATATTTTTGTCCTTCAACAGTAAGGAATTCAGTTGGCTTTCTTTCTTCAGTAGCTAGACGTTTTAGCAAGAAAGGAAAAGCGATGAATTGAAGTAAAAACAAGCACAAAAAATGCTAGTTTCTAGAAATACAGTGTTCATTTGCTAAGGCTTGACAAAACCCACAATCAATCTTTGCAGCACTGCTCTCTTTTACAATATTTATTATGTAGTTGGTCACCCATCATAATTATTACGACCCATAAAGTCACCTTATTATCTACTGGGATTTTTGATCAAAAATCCCCCAAAGTCCCACAGTCATTATGGCCTTAGAAACTTCAAATACAACAGGTTACAAATAGAAGAAGAAAAGCAGAAAAAGTCACTAGGTTTTCTACTACACATTCTCAAATGATTTACTGCATATATTAATATTTTAGCTTCAAACCACTTCTTCCTCAGGCTTCACAGTAGAAGCTCTTACTGATGCAGTTTTTCACGCTGAGTTTGATGCCACCAGTTTCTTATCTTCTTGAAGGAAGCTGCAAGAGCTTATTTTAAGGGCAATGGTCAATGAGGACATTTTGGTCCCATTGGAGTGATTATTGCCTAATACGCCCTCTGTCTCCGCTATATTCCTTTTGGGGGGTCAGGGTTTCTCCACCATGACATTACTGTATTTTCTTCCTTCTCGTTTATTGCCATTTTCTTTCCCCTCTATGTATGATTTCCTCCTGTTCTAGCTGTTCACACACATTCATCACTGCCATATTGGATGAGAACGCTCACAAGGTAAGAACACATTATGCATTCCCATCTTGCACACGGGGAAATAGGGCACGAGGAGAAAAAAGGGACTTGCCTGAGGTCAAATGAGGTTTCTATGGCAAAGTAAATAATTGAACATACAGGAGTTTTCACTTCCACGAGCAGCCACATAGCATGCTGCCTTTCATTTGAACTGGCAGATGAAGTAGTGGGAATACTTGTATAAAAAAAGTAGCTGCGTCCCTATGCTAACACTTAAACGGGTTTTAAAAAAATAAATAAATAATCTTTTAAGGTCAGCACAAGAACTTTCAACACCAGTAACGGCAAAAAGAAAAAAAGGTATCAACTTCCTTCTCATCTCCCAGAAGACAGCGAGCAACCACAGATCAAGACTGACATCGGAATGTGTCCATCAACATTCAATAGCAACACTTGCTGATAATAAATTCAGTTAATAGTAGGACTGCAAGATACATACCTGCTGGTTTTTTTTCAGGGAGAGAAATTCTGCCATCTGACACCGAATCGACAAGATCCTGAAACTCGGCAGGAACTTCAGCTTGCTTCCAGCGCTCATTGTCCAAGAGTAGGCTAGTTATAAACACAAAACAGAGGAGGCTGAGAAAATGAAATACTCTGTCTTCACACCTCTCCTCCCTGTACTGCTGTGGAATCAAAACTACAGTAATTTTAAAAAAAGCCACGGGCCCCAAATGTTATGTTATTTATCTTCATTAGAAAGAGGTACTCAACAATTGGCAGTAACAAAACACAAACACTGTGTTAGCCTAGAGATCTCATGATTTGTTCATTCAATCTTTCACAGAGGACAAAAGACTACACCAGGCAATAAAGATCCTTATGAGGTCACTGCCACTGAAGTAATGTGTAAATACTGGAATTTTAGGAGCTTTTGATGGATGAGAGCAAAAGACTTGACACGTGTTACTGGGAAAGCTGTTCCACAAGTGTTTCGTTGGGGTTTTTTTAATTACTGTTTTTGTTGGGAGGTTTTTTGGGTTGGGTTTTTGTTGTTGCTGGTTTGGATATTTTTTTTTTCAAAAAAAAGTTGGGAGTGAATTATCCTGAAGTTACTTAACCCAAGACAGAGCAACCCTGCCCTTCAATGTTAGTCCTGAGTGCTGACAGCTATTACTGTCCTTATTTAGATAACTGTAGAACAATCCAGTTTGAAGAAATTAGGTTATGAAAACAGCAAAAATCTACACGAAGTGAAAATAATTAGGTTTTAATACATTTTTTTCACCCTCTGCTCTTAAGTACAACTGACTTACTAGTGTTCTAGGCAACAAAACATTGTGTTTGCCTCGCGTAAGATTGACAAAATTATTCATGTAAGAACACAAAGATCTTCTACCCAGAGATACCTTAGTTTCGTCTTCCTCTCCTCGTGGAACCTATTCACAAATCTGTTGGCTTGACTCTGAAGTGCTCCTCGCAAGGACATACTTTTCCTGCCGCAGATCTGCTCAGTATCTAAGATGAAGCCTTCCATCAAGCGAGAAAGGGCAACAAACTCGTTGGAATTCAGCTTCTCTAGGAAGCCATCCTATATGCAAAGAAAACCATTGTAAGGAGATATATGACCACAAAAATTCAGAGATGTAAAGAAATAACTAATCAGCATGTCTGAGGGCTACTAGTATTTTAAGAAGCACATTAATTTAACCCTACATGGGACAGAGAAGGCAGATCACAGTGCAAGCCGCTACCTGGTCATAGATATGCGTTCTCTGCATGGAGCTTCAAAGACAGCAAGAATATTAAAAAGAAAAAAAAAAAAAAGTAGCAGAAACCCACATTGCCTCAATGACATGATACGTTAATGCTTCTGTGCTCTGGGCATTCACATCAAGTGCCCGTGGCAGCAGGAAGAGTTACCTAATTTGCAATGAGAATGCCATTTCAGAACTCTCACTCATTAAACCAGTAAATTGGGAGTAAATTCTCGTAAAGGATGAGACACCAACAGCAGGTCTGACCCAAGCTCCTTACCTTTGCTCTTGCCATGAGGAACTTGACTGAACGATCATGGCAGATATCAGAGGCATTATAAAGTAACTCTTGAATATTGTTTGCCAGCCTGACCAGTTCCAGGTCAGTCAGCTTCATGTCATCACTGATCCTACAAATGACAGAACCAGTTGGTTGAGCATCAATTTACAAAAAAAAAAAAAAAAAAAACAAAAACCACAATATTTCTGCTCACAGGTTGAAGGAGGAAAGAGCCTTGCAGCAACTGTCAAACGCAGACAGTCAGTTAATCAGCAAAGTCACTTTGTACAGATGGGATCTTCTACACTGCTGTCAATGTCATGTCAGTCCCTGTAACAAGGAAATGCACAACTGCACTTCCTTATATGTTGTTTTAAATCCACATTCTAATTGCTATCAATGGTCTAAAAGAAAACACGTTATAGCCATTACTAATGCAATAGATATTATTAACATTTACTGAGCTAAAATTTATCCAGCTCCTGCAACACTTGAACATCACAAGCGTATGACAGATAAAACACAGTGTTTTTCTTCCAATGCAAGTGTAAGGCCTAAAATAGGTAATTTTACACTCCCCACCACCTTAATCTATAGGCTGTCATTCTATTAGCTCTTTAGACTTCAGGCTCCTAGGCTGGTACATTTTAAAAAAACCTTTTGTGATTTGTCCACTGTTTTGAGGCTAGCACCTAGCACAGTGCTGCCATTCACGTAATTAGTTAAGATAACGATCCTTTGGTCCAGTGAGGCTGCTCAAGGGACTGACGGCACGAGAGGAGAGAGAAAACCCAGAGCAGCAACTGGGCTAACACTGTTGTAACTGTAATTTTATTAGCCTGCTCCAAACGCAGAGCAGAGGTGCAAAGAAAACCAGAAGAGGGATGAAGCAAGTTGATTTTAGAACAAAGCTGTGCAACCAGCATTGGAAAAAACTTCATTGCTCAAAAGATCTAGCCAGGTGGTATATTTTTAGCAAACTTGGCAAAGCGCTCCAGACCAGTTCGGATCCAGCCCCCTTCCCTGCTCCTCACTGTAACCCTGGACTCCTCTTCACATTGCATTACTCTTCCAGCATACGACAGATGTTTGGACGTAGAGAGGCCTTAATTTGTTTTATACACAGCATATTTATTTTAAATCTATCTCCTTGTGATTTGGGGGGGGAAGGTCTCTATCAAAACTCACCATTGCTTAAACACACAATTATAGATATTTGAGTACCAATCAGCTAGAGCAAGCAGACCACTTGCTATCTTCCATCTTTCAGCAGGGTAACAAGGGGTATTTCATTTTTGCTTTGTAGAACTCTGTCTCCAGACATGCTGGCTTTTGAAGCGGCTCATGCCTGTGTCCCACACACACACCACGCCTGGTTCTTTTAAAAAGGTAGCTCTGACTTCCAGTCATGAGGTATGCAAAAGGATGCCAAAAAGGTTCCAACTCTGGAGTCTGGAGCACCACAGGGCAGCACTGCCTACGTTACCAAAGCACTGAGACAATATTAAAAAGCCACGCAAGTTGAACAGTTGACAATGAACAGCAGATTTTTCTAGAGAATTTATCAAGGTGTATTCCATGAAGCCAGCTTAAAAAAAAAACCAACCAACCAAACCAGAAAACATAGCCATTGGGCATGTGGACAGGGAACAGAGATGCTTCTGCCTGCAAAAGGCATGAAAAATAATGTCTGTCATGTAGGCTGGACTTGCATCTCTCATGCTGTCTACGGAAGCAGACTCCCCAGTGGAACAGAGGGAGAAGAGGCCCTTTTCTGCAAGAAGTGACATGATCACTCCACACAGAGGTGAAAGCAAAGCAAATAAATGAAAGAAAAGCGAGCTGGGGACAGCACAGTCTGATGGCAGTCTCTAGGGGTGATGGTGGAGAGCCATTCTGCTTCGCTTACCTAGAAAACCAGATTCCTCCAAAGCAATTTTTGTACTGTATCATCAGAAACAACCGCCTGCACCTAACACCTTGTTACCAACGCGTTGCAAAGTGGAGACAGGCAGCACGTTTACTCACATCATCTCTACTCCCCCTGGAGTAACAGAAGACGACGTTTGCTCTTTGCTGGATGACGAATCGGTAGTGCACTCCGGTTCGGAGACCGAATCACTGCTACAGGGCTCACTGTTCGGGGAAGTGTTTCTTTGAGAGGTAGTGTCAGCTGCTACAGGCGGGAGGTCCCCTTCGCTGAATGCATCGCTTATGAACATGCCTTCATGAGTCAGGTAAGCCACTTCTGTGTCCACCGTACTGTCTTTAGCGGAGTTCTTTTGTAAGGTGTCCTCCAGGTCTCTGGTTTTTTGGTTCTTGTCTAGAACCAAGAAAACCACGCTACGGATAGTATTTAACGTTGCCTAAAATCAAATATAACTTTTATTACAAAAAAAAACCAAACAAAAAGCTGCACCACCAGCTTGCGCTAGAAAGAGATTTTCTTTTACCCACAAAATTAAACTAAATCCTGGCTTTATTTTCGATTGTATAATTAGCACTTGGAGGCAGATCCATCTGTCCCTGACGGTAACCAATATCAGATGTTTCTGAGAATGGTGAAAGAAACCTCATTTGGAGCAATCTAACACATACAAAAGTTCTGTCCTAATCCCTAGCAGCCTGAAATGGATGTAATCACACAACAAGAGGTATTATCTTCTTCCCACTGCTCTCTTTGTTAGCAACAATCATTTTTGCCCTGGATGCTGATATTCACATATCCTTCCTTCAATCAGAAGTTTGAACTCTATAAGCAAAATCAACACCTTAAGACTTCAAATGGAAAGCGACTTCGTTCCATTTCACGTCTGAACTATGTGAAGCTCTCAGTAAATGAATGCCTTACCTTTATTCTCTTGAGGAAGATGGTAAACTTAGAAAAAATATTCTTCAGTAAATCAAACCACTGAGGAAAATTCATCATCCTCATCTGGTCCGCAAGCCTAAAAGAAGAGCAGTATTCAGTAAACAGCAAATGTTTACTGGCCATGATGCTTACTAGCACACAAAGGAAAAAAAAACAAAGCATGCTTTAAATGGAATTCTAAATGTGTAAACTGTGTAAACTTTTATTTGGCAGAACAACAGACATCACCTGAACAACAGTCACGATGAACACAATATATGCAAGTGGAATGGAGAAGAAGGTATATAAAAATAGATCATATTAAAAAAAATAAAAGCCTCACATTTACCATTTAGTTTTTTCCAGGGCATAATGCTCTTTTCCCCAGGATAAGTATATGTTACCAAACAAGGGAGGGGGGGGTTAATAACATTTTCAGAAATCGTGAAAAAAAAAAATGCAAAAAACAATTAAATGAAAATATTTTTCAAGCGTTACAAAAGCTGTGTTATTAAGCCCATTTTGTTGCATTGCAACGAGACCACTTGTGCTATTAAAGTGCAAGTCAGCTGTTTGAGGCAAAGGGCAGAAAAGTCATCGATAGAACAAAAGTTAAACTCTGTAATACACAGTTAGGACTCAACTGCAGAATAGTAAACACTGAAGAATGGTGATCAAATATCCAATGTTTAAAAACGACCCTGTGCCCAGTCTTTTCCCAATCTGGGTATGAATCCCATGCAGATTCTGCCACTCGCTTTGCTTTATCAGCTGGTCTGCTTTTATTATCTTGGGGTAACCAAATGAATCATAGAGCTACAGAAAAACAGAGGCTGGCACAGGTCTCTGGAGTTGGGACCTCTGGAAGTGCCTGGTCCAAGCCCTGCTCAACGCAGGTCCAACTAGATGAGGTTGTACTGGGCCCTGCCCAGTCAAGACTTGACTATGTCCCATGACAGAGATCCCACAGCCTCTCTGGACCCCTGTCCCAGTGTTTGGCCACCCTCATAGGGAACACATTTTTTCTAAGATTCAACTAGCATTTCTCACCTTCCACCTTATGCCCATTGCCCCTCGTCCTTCCCCTGCACACCTCGGAAAGGAGCCTGGCTGTGTCTACAGCTCTGCTATAACCCTCCCCATGGGGTAGCTGTGGGCAGTTCTCCCCTCATTTTCCCCCTCCCCAGGCTGGACAGGGACCCAGCTCCCTTGGCTGCTCCTCCTACGCTCCATCTTTCAGCCCCCAATCAATCCATCGGCTTCTGCTGGATCTCAACGTCTTCTTCCTCGACCTGCTGGCTATGTTAACATGGCCCGGGCTGCAGCTGCAAGGACACACTGCTGGTCCATGGCCAACCAGTTCTCCACCAGGACGCCCAGGTCCTGCCTTGCAAAGCTGCTCTGAAGCCAGCCAGTTCCTGCCTCTCCTCTTGGCAAGGGGTTGCTCCTTCCAAGTCACAGAACTTGGCATTTGCCTTTGTTGGGCTTTGGAAGTTTCCTGCTGACCCATTTCTTGGGTCTGAAGCTGTCTGGTCTCCTCTCTGGCTAGCTCCTATTCTCATCCATGAGGGAGGTACTGAAACTACTGACGCCTTTTAATACAAAATCCCAGATTATGACAATGGGGAATGCCTTCAAGTAGTTAAGAGATACATGCCTATAGTTCATGCTTCATGCAGCGAGGTTCACAGAATTTTAGTATTTGTTTTAAAGGTACGTTTAAGGTAACATTAGAATCTGAGCGAGAAGGGGAATATATAATATTCTCACAGAGGTGGACAGAAGCAGAAGCTTAAGGTGAAAGAGAAGGATAATCCTTAATTACAGGGAAATTTAAGCACAAATTAGAACGGTAAATTTAACTATGCTAAAAAGCATCCTTCTCCTATCCCCACCCACCACCAAAAAAAAATATCTGGCTGTATACTTACTTAACAACCACTTCTGTATCTATTTCTTCTATCTGCGATACCGTATTAACCACACACTGTCAAATTTAAAAGGGAAAAAACAAAACAAAAAGAGATCTTAGCTTCCTTCTAACTGCTGCTGAGTTTCACAACATACACAACAATCCTCTAGTTAAATCAAAATAATAAACAAAAGACAAATTTGTATCATTTAACAACTTGTTTTTCTAAAAACAAACAAAAAAACCCCAACATCCCCCCCACCCCAACATCTATTTGCAAAATACAGATGATCAAAATTGTCCCAACTGTGTACTAAGTTCTGGAGGGCACACTGGCTCCATCTCAAGGGGTTGTGCGTTTCTAAGCATGGATGCTAAGCACCGGTTCGAAAATGTCTCTCAAGTCAGGTATTTAAGAACAACAGCCGTATTCTTCCCCTTTCCAAAGTGACTGACTTTGGAAAATGTTGGTTTGCTTCCTTTTCAGCTTCAAATACAGGGCTTGGGAAGTAACCTACGCTGGAAGGAACAGCAGCCGGGAAGCATGGAAGCACACACCTAGAGTCCTGTGCTTTCAACTGTTAAGGCAGACCCGGTTTCAACTGCTCTCCAAGTTGACATGGTGTTTGCTGTCTGTCTGTCCTCTTCACCTCTGGGACATCGCCTGCCTCTGTCCCTAGATTTCTCCACATCTGCATTGCTACGCTGTGGCCTTTTCTCCGAGGACAAGTGCTCTTCAACCAGTACTCACAAAACTGGCTGGTTTCTTCAGTTCTCCAGAACAATCGATTTTCATTCCAAACACATCTATTGTTTTACAGCGATTTCGCTGATCTCTTTTCACATTACTTCTAAGCCCTAGGGACAAATCAACTCCGTTCAGACTGAATTAGGGGATTTCTCCCAAACACCAATCAATAACCTGATCAAATCAGTCAGTAGCATGTGAACGCATCTTGCCTTTAAGTGAATAGGTACAATCCAAACGGTGACTGAGGGCCGCCACCTCAAGCTACGTGGATTTTACCCGCATTTTGAATAACGGTGGTCGGTAGAGAAGCCTCTCAAAAACCATACCTTGTTCTTGAAGCACGCAGTGTGTTCAGTGCTTATAAACCTCTGCTCTTTCACCTGCCTGGCAGCTACTAAAGTACTGACCCAAACAGCCCAGCAATGCATTTGAACAGGAAGCACGTCTGAGATGTGGGAAGGAAACAGTTTCCTTTACTAAGGAAAAAGATCTCTTAAGAGAGAGTTGAGGCAATAGGCCACAATGCAAATGTGGTGCACAAACCACACAGCAATACTCCGATCCTGTCTATTTTCCTTATCCAATAGAAACTTACATTGGAAGTTGATTAAACTTCATCTATTACTGAGCAGAGGCGACATCTGAAAAATCCAGTGTAAAGGCAAATATTCCCAGTAAAATGGGAAAAGCACTTTACCATCAAGAATGAGCAGGAAAACGGGGAGCACTACTTGCCTATTATCACAGAATCACAGAATGGTCAGGGTTGGAAGGGACCTCTGGAGATCATCTAGTCCAACCCCCCTGCCAGAGCAGGGTCACCTACAGCAGGTTGCACAGGACGGTGTCCAGGCGGGTTTTGAATGTCTCCAGAGTGGGAGACTCCACAACCTCTCTTGGCAGCCTGTAATTATCCAACTAAGCAGAGAATTTGAAGGAAATAAACGTCTCCTCATGACTACCCACACAGGCAAGTGAAAAGCCAACAGAGCCTGATGGGTGGATGAGTTTTATCCTAGTGTTATTCATTCATGCTTTTTTTTTTGGTGTTACACCTTATGTGAAGGCCCAGAGCAGCTGCACACAGCTGTATGCTCTTGTTTTTCCAAGCTTACAGTAATACAGCATGACTAGAAAGTAGTGCTCACTCCCACCGTTAGCAGGGCAATGGCCCAGTACAGCATTCCATCGCTTTCAGGTGATTTAAATTGTATTGGGGTCAAGTGAGAAAGAGCTTGCATCATCACCAAGTTCTTACAAGATGTGGTTGTGCAGTCACACATATCACTGTCTTCGAATTCTGCCACAATACTTACTAGCAACATCTAGTGTTATACCCACCCAGCACAACCAGCTCAACAGAACCACGGGGCTGCGATGTGGAGTGGATTGGGAGAGCCAATCTGACTTAAAACTAAATCCTAGTAATAATAACGATGATGATGACAATAATCATCATTCTCTAAACTTTTAAAAGCTGGGTTCGCAACCTGGTCCACAACACATTTGTGAGCAGCATGCTATACTATGAGGACAGGAGAGACTATCTTCATCTGCTGGCCAACTCACCATCCAGCCTTTAAGATATAAATCAGAGGTGGCTCATAACACATCAGAACACGACTCCTGAAATAATCACATATCTTTAGGGGAGAAAAACACCCCCTGCACAATATTCTCACATATCATAAAATCGTAGAATAGTTTGGGTTGGAAGGGACCTTTAAAGGCCATCTACTCCAACCCCCCTGCCATGAGCAGGGACATCTTCAACTAGCTCAGGTTGCTCAGAGCCCCGTCCAACCTGGCCTTGAATGCTTCCAGGGATGGAGCATCTACCACCTCTCCGGGCCAGTGTTTCAAGACCCTCACTGTAAAAAATTTGTTCCTCTTACCTAGTCTAAAACTACCCTCTTTTAATTTAAAACCATTGCCCCTTGTCCTATCACAACAGGCCCTGCTAAAAAGTCCCTCTCCAGCTTTTTTATAAGCCCTCTTTAGGTACCGAAAGGCTGTAATAAGGTCTCCCCAGAGCCTTCTCTTCTCCAGGCTGAACACCCCCAACTCTCTCAGCCTGTCCTCTCAGCAGAGGGGCTCCAGCCCTCGCAGCATCTTAGTGGCCGTCTCTGGACTAACTCAACAGGTACGTGTTATGCGTATGCATAAGCGTGCAAACAAACAAGATGAGTAAAATTAAAAGTACCAAACACGCACTCAAAGTTCCATCTAGAGTTTGTGTTTGCAAACAAAAGCCATCATATTACTGTCTGAAATATTCCATGCATTTTTCCCCAAAGATATCATCTAAATGTCGTTCATTTGTTGGTTTTAGCTGGTTTTATCTACAAAGGTTTTTGGTTTGAAAAGATGGATACACTACCCTAAATGGCAAACAACAGCAGCAACGTGGACAAGGATTCATTTTTTAAATAACTTTTACAGGCAAGTACTTCTTCTACCTTCTTCATTACTTCACCTCGCTCTCTTAGAAAAACGCAAGGATGTTATCCAACATTTTGTCAAGTGCCTATGCTGGGTCTGTGCTAACATTCAGGCAAGCAATGTCTTCTGTAGTATTTGTTGGGAATCCGATTGTTTCAACCGGCAAGTTTTTCGATTCTCTTTTATGTATTTACACCAAGAACTTGGGGGTTTTATTTTTTGGAGCGTCAGGGTGGGGGGACTTTTTGGTGTGGTTTTGGTTTTGTGGGATTTCTTTGGGTTTTTTCTTTTTTTTGAAACAAGAGTGTTATGACACAACTATACTATTCGGAAAAGCTATGTGTTAACAGAAAGAAAAAAAAAAAAGCTAAAACCAGGGGATTCAGAACAATGGTAATTACACAGAGAAAGCTGTGATCTGCTATACTTATGCTGCCTACCCCTTCCTTTTCTGCAAACAGACTTCTGCACTTTGGGATGTCCTTAGTATCTGCAAGCTCAGCTGGTCTAAATGAGGGACCATCGGCCACCAAAAAACTTCACTGGAGCTGTTCTTAACTACTTAAAAAATAATTTGTAAGGGCTGAGGCAACTTTATCAGATACATTAGAAGCATTTGGCTTACCTGTTTAATGATGTTCTTTGCAGTAATAATCAATTCATCTCCATATATTTCATAAAAATTTAGCTTTCTTTGTTTTAAAAGTCCAAATACTAGTGATACAAGTCTCTCCTATCAAGAAAAAAACAAGAAAATAAAAAACCCAAACCACTAAAAATATCAAGGTGAGGACATGAAGCAATTTTAAGAAATGGCACAGCAGTAAGAAAGTTCAGGTATCAAACACATGGTGAATAGGATTTAAATCAGTCCAGCGCCTTGAGACTAATGCCATCCTTTAATTATACAGAGCTCCCTGTAGCGATGCCAGCTAACGTAGCCCCTTCCTACCAGTCCCTTCCATGCACGTCCCTCAGTTGTGCTCATCCAATTGTGCTTAAAAACATGGATATTTCTAAAGACTAATGAGTTGCCTTACCCTGAGCAAGAACGTCGCTAAATACAATTGCACCAGCACAAGTGAGAATCTATCACACTGCAGCACGGAGGTGGGAAGAAACTATAGGGCAGAATGGGAATATTTAAGTGCAACTGCCATTCACCATATTTCATGAAACCCACGGATGTAGCAAGACTAAACAGTTAATAGGGTCTAGCAATTACAGTACAGGCAAAATCCAGAAAAATCTTTTCCTGGCTAGAAAGCAATCACTAAAGCTTAATCTTCAGAAGTTTACAATCTTCAAAGGAATGAGGAATATATACTGCAAATGAAGTATGTATTCAGGGCAACCATATGCTCGATATAAGCACCCATTAACGCATAGGGAGACAGAATGAGAACATGCACCTCCCAGCTTTCTCTGCAAAATTGAATTTTTACAGTCAAGTAGGTATGACAGTCCACATTCTTTTCCATTTACATGCTGAGGTTCATGACGTGAACTCAGTATACATTTAATCAGAGAAAAGAGAACTGATTATTTTGAAAAAAGAAAGTAACACTGGATTGCAGTTCCATGAGTTTAGTTACAACTATTTAATTTTATCAAGCACCAAAAAAAAAGGGGGGGAAGGGGTTGGACAAGAAGAGAAATAGTATAAAATTATGTTGCTACTAGGGACCTGAGTGAATTAGTTGGTGCTAATTAAGTATGTTAAAGATGCAAACATATTCATCAGACAGTTTATTTCAATAACAGACATACCTCTTCTAGAATTTGGCAATCATCTTCTAGGGGTCTATTTAAATCATTGCGAGCGTAAGTTGAAAACTCTGCAATCATCATTTTATCTATCAGCTTTTCCAGTTCACAAAGCTGGGAGCCAAGATGCCTAAGAAAAACAGCCATTGAGATATGAGCTCAATAATCAACCTGAAAACGAATCATTAGTTCACAGTTGAAGAAAATAACCACCCGGCAGGTAATTTCCATGCAATCAACGCTGGCTTAATAGGGGGCTCAAATCTTTCACTTCTTAGAGCAGCTGAAACCATGCATTTTTCAGAGGCACCATCACCTTGCAGCAAAACATACAGACTTGAATATTGATGGAGGGTAAAAAATGGGATGCGGGGCTTTTTCTTTTTTGTTTTTTGAAGGTGCCGAGTACCTCTCTTCCCAACGTAGTGAACCAGAACCAAAAATGCACAGTGTCTGTCAATATATAGGTGTTAAAAAGAAGGAATACTTCTTTTGCTTCTCCAGTTCCTCAGCTTATCAGTCCACAATTTCTTCTACTTCAAACATTTGAGCTTTTAATGTGGTCACAGATTTAATTCAGGACTGAGATACAGCAATAGCTTTACATGACAGGATGTCTTTCTGAGAACACAGAAGAGTTTTCAAATTTGCCATTTTTATGCTACTCTAAATTAAAAATATTTTCTCCATGTATTGGAGATTTTAAACTATATTTTGCAGACTGTTGCCATACAGAACCACAAGGGAATTTCTCACGTCAGAAATGTCGACCAGTCTTGAGAAGTCATGCAGCTAGCAAAACTTTTAGCAGGGTAAAATTAAAAGTGGGAATTTCAGAGATGCCAAACACTCCAGGCTTTCCAGCTTCCGCCAACAGCTGAAAGCACCAAATATCTGTAAAAAATCAGACTGCTTTTTCTTTTTTTTATTAAAAAAAAAAAAGAAGAAAAAGACACTTTGCCAATGAGAATTAACAGGAGCTGTGCTATTTTAGACAAACCTGGATACGAAATGGGGGGATGAACCTACATGGCTCACTGGCTTTAATTCAGTGCTGGCGTAGCTGGACCGTTAGCTTGCGTAGAGCGGCAAAAACATCTCGGCAGTCCCTCGGAGGAGCACTGCTGTACCAATGCGAAGCCCACAGGATCTGACCCCGCAGCCCACATGGGGCAAAGTCAGTGCCAGGGTGCGAGGAAGCATGATGCCAGGGTAGCTCCTCCCTACAGAAGCCCCCATGGCCAGCGCTGAGCTCAACTGAATGAATCCTGCTGGATCTGAGTTAAGCAGATTCATTTTATTTTTTTTTTAATTTGAAGATGACCAAGGAGGTGTCTGCTTTTGAAATTGTTGGTGAGGAACTGGCTGGAATGGACACAGAGGACACATTTCAAATATCTAATTAAAGCAAAAATGGCCTCTAGAAAAATTCAAGCCAGTTGCATCATGGACATTTCAAAACAAACTCAATAGAAAAAAAAAAAAAGATTATTATTTGCAAGGTAATGCAAAACTTACCGCAGGACTAATGCCCACAACACAAAAGCTCTTACTTAGGTAAGCACAAAGATGCTCTTTGGCAAATTATTTCTGTAACCGTGTTTAACCATGCTGAAACACAATGCAACCTACTCTCTCAAACCTCAGGTATGGAAACATCCAACAAGAGTTCCCAGAACCTGCTGCCACCACTTCGCCCAAGATATTCTAGACCCTATCAACAACAACAAAAAAATCACTCCACCCTGAAACACGCAGGAATAAGTCAAACCTTAATTCATGCTCCAGCAGAACACCTTGGCCACGATCTCTTAAGAGGTATCAGTCACACAAGAGATCCTTTCAATGACTGAGTACTACAATTCTCTTATGTAAAATTATGAGTGCAGGGTAAAAATTCTTTTAAAATACACCAGTGAGACTATTTTACCAGGCGTCTGTGATTTGCCGGCATGCCTGTGCAAAAAAATGACCAGATCTCCATCACCCCAACAAGGATTGTGAAAACAATGTAAAAACTGGCAGTACAGATTCGTAATTTAGTTAACATGTAAGTTGGGTTTTTTTTGTAAAATCAAAAAGATTAACTTGAAAAGGTTAAAGAGCTCTAAAACTTTAATTCTATCCTATAGCAGTAGCAAGCAATGATCATACAGTTATGACTGACACCTATAATCACTGGGGATATTAACCTAGATTAAAGACACCAATTTATTACTTCACGGCACTATTAAGGTGCTTTCTTTTTCTGCTATAACTAGAATCAAATTACATTTTTTTCTGCGTATTGCATGACAAGAGGAGAGTAATTTTTGTATATGGATGATCTGAATAGTTTTCTTGCTGCTTTACACTGAATGATTCCGTGACATGACTCAATTTAAAGCTGTCTGTTCAAAAGCAAATTCTACAAGCTGCCACGCACAACACTAAATCATCAAGTTTCTTTAAAAAAAAAAAAAAGGATACAAATTATTTAGGGGGGGGAAAGAGATGCTAATTTAGAAAAATGAGATACTGATTTAGAACTTAATCTCTTCTTAAAATAAATCAGGTATTTAACTTGCTGGATAATTTGGTACCCTTGCTCAGAATAAAGCAAGAACATCTGTTTGGTATTTCTCAGCAAAAGCTGAAGTATTTGTGTACGGCATCAATTTCAATTTTTATTTTTTAAAAACACAACATTCTGCTAAGAAGTTTTATCAAGATCTCCATCTTTCCACGGCACATTATTTCTCCAGGCTACTGTGAGATGTGGGAAAAACTGTGTTGGGCTTCTCAACTGCCCTTGCATCTCTGGTGGGGGTGAAGACTTTGGCTGCATTTAACTCACCTTTTTTAAACCTTTAAATATCTAGAGCAGAGGGGACATTTCCCACTCCTATCACTATTTTTAACTCTACCAAACCAACCAACTGAGCGTTATCCACAGCAATCCCTTTTTACAGAAGAGATGAATATTGCCCTGCAAGTATGTTCCACATCTGAGTGTAATTTTAAAACAACGGCACATTCTTGGGACATCACGTACACTAATCACAATGACACCACAATCGCACTCTGCTGATGTAGCAGGGAGGTTACTTGATTGCAAACCACAACTAATTCTGAGCAATGCTGTCACAGGGTTGTAGAAATACACTCACTATCGTCAAGGTAAATAGAAACATGACTCAGGCAAGGGCTGTGCACCGTAATCAAGTGGTTGAGAGTAGGAACAGTAGAGAGAAAAGAAACTGCACTGAGATGTCTGAAGATTGACCATCTAAGCTAAAAGACTAACAGCTACTAACAACTTTCCTCCCAATAGTTTATTAGCTCTTTAAAAAGAAATATATTTAATGTTTTTCTTTTTTTAAAGACTTTTCCTGACATCTTTTCTGCATAAAATTTGACTCTTTTTCCAAACCAGCTAGAAGGGGGTGTTCAATGAGGAGCTCATCTGAACAGATGGACAAGAGTAGTACCGTATAAAGTCCTGAAGAGTCATACTACAGTTATTGAACAACCATATTTTTATTATGCAAGCTGGGAACCACCAGGTTCCACAGAACCGCCAAAAAAAAACATAAAAAACCACCCCAGCACAGAGTTATAAAACTAAGCATACGGCTCCTCAACTGGCTGAAGGGAGTCTCAGAACTGATTTAACATACACTGCTTCCGCCAGCATCGTACCACAGTGGCAGCTTTGCATATGACACTTTTACCCTGTATATGACAATTACAACAGCTTATTTTACAGCAGCTGAAAGGATTTTATTGTAGTAATATTTTTGCATATCATAAAGGACCTTGCCCAGTGCAGTGGCATCTCCCAAGTGGATTTCTAAGCGTCCACTGTTAACAGAAGCAACCCAGTATGGGACTTTGGACTCATTAATCCCCACCACTGTACCAAACACAGGTGAAAAAAAAAAAAACAGTAGCAACAGCAGCTTGGGCAGCACCTTCCCGCTGTTTCTTCCCTTCCCAACTTCAGCAGCTCACTGAACTGGATTTCTCAGTCGGATGGAGCAAGAGAAAGCACCCCTTGGCCACCGTAAATACAGATCTCCACGAGAGCAGACGTGGCTGAACACGTCCCATCTGACCAGTTGTCAACCTCAGACCGCATTTCGAGACACGGTTTGATGGCTCTGCACTGGCTTTTGCTTGCCAAGCTTCTTCCAGCACAAGCACAGGCTTGTTGATCTACTCAACACACGGAGGAGGTTGATCTACTCAACACACGGTCCGTGTGTATTCCTGTACCACCACATGCCTCGGTCCATCGCTAAAGACAGTGGCCCGGGGTGGAGTTGCATGGTAAGAGCTGTATCTCTGGGGTGCTGCATGTATGGGGATTCCAGACCACCACTTGGAAAACATCTCACAGCTGTGGGCTACAAGACCTGCAAGATGAAGGTCCAGCCACTGCTCAGCTCTCATCTCTGCACCCCTAAACCACCTGTAGACAAGAATGGAGTACAATGCATCTAGATGTTAAAAATTCATCCCCCCTAAAAAAAAATTATCTCTGGCATATGCATTAGTCATGCTGCTTATGCCACACTTACATTTTGTACCTTTGGTACTAAGAATGAACAAACAAAGGTATAGGAAACCCCTCCAGCTGACATAATGTGCTCAACGCACATAGCTCTTCTTGCATTTTATTAATTTCCTAGATGGTTACCTACCGGAAACTGTGAATGCCTTGAAGCTCTTGCTGTAACACCTCCTGTGTTGTTGCTATCAAGTCCAAAGCTCCAACAAACTCAGAAGTGGATAGCAGCAATTGTACTGTGGGCTGAGTTTGGTGTACAGTAGCCATTAATTTCAGTTTATTGTATGCTTTTATACAGTTATTTCTGGTGAGCGACAGTCTTAAAACACGAAGCGATCCTTCACACATTACTTTATCGATTTTGGAGATTTTCTCTCTAAGTAATTTTACAGCCTGGGAGGTTTTCCTGAGGTAGTCCTGCAACTCATGCTGAGAGGTCATTGCATGAAAAAATGCTTCTGAGCGCAGAGAAATCTGATGAGCAATATTGACTTCCACAACGTCCAGATAATGGCTCAGCTAGAAAGAGGAGGGAGAAGGAAAAACAAACAGTGTTGTTATGACCTGGCAAGTTTATCACCATGCAAATACACTTTCAGGGTGTTTGTCTTATTGTGCCACGAGGAAATTCTGCTAATAAAAATTAAAACCCTTTGTCAGATTAGCAAACAAATAACTACCCATTGTGGTTTGATCATTTGTTTTTTAAATGAGCTCAAAATCACTTCAGGAAGGCTGACTTGATGCCTCTCCTGCTTGAAAATTAAAAATTAGAAAAGCAAATAATTTTAAAATACCCAAGCTTTTGTACCACATGGTTGCACACTGGCACTGTTGGAATATGGCCACTAACCAGGAGACAGGTCTGGATACTGGCTTGCAAGTAAGAATAGTGAACACATAAATACGTGATGTACTTAGGGTCAATGAAGCCGGTAAAGATGCAGCCTGACTATACTTGATGACATGGCTTTGGAATGGCTCTGTTCATTTAAAAAGCTGTAGCATCTGCTTTGTAGAAAAATCCTCAGGATATCTCTGGCTGCGGTTGTTTTTTGCCAACCAGGTGGAGTTCCTATTAAACATATTTCACGTGCGCTGGCACTGTAGGATTCCCAGAGACAGAGCATGCCTACAAGTTTAGAACCTGAAATTCAAATTCTCTATGTCAAACAGTTACCAGAGCACTGGGTTGGCCTGATTATTTGAGCTGTAAAAGCTCTGCGTTCTGGCTTATGCTGAATATGCAAACTCAAAGGACTGAGGCATTAGGATGCTCATCTGAATGCTAATACTCAGATGACCTGGTTTCTAAGAGGTGCCAAGCACTCAAACCTCATGCTGAATTTCAAAAGGCCCATCCAGAGATGGAAAGAAAATCAGCTGGAGAATGTTTCCTTCTTAATAGTTATTTTCACCCTGCATGTATTTAACACTGGGGATTTATACAATATGCAAACCCATCTTTTTTTGTAATACATTTAATCAACAACATCCTCCACCAAACAGCTGTGACACACCTGGCCCACAGGAAAAGCTGAGACAGACTGTGACACAGGGATCAGAGAAAGGGTTATTATGATCATTTATTTATGTGATTCTACCAACCAGATGCCCCAGGTTCCTTCACTATGCTAAGCGAGGTAGAACAAACAGTACAAAATGATAGTACCTGCCTCAAAGAGCTTACAGTTCCAATGTAGGGTAAGACATGGAAGGAGGTAAGGAGGAAAAAAATGTCAAGGAGAAGTTGTTCAAGTAGATCAGCAGCAGTCCAAAAGCACTAACAGCCTAAGTATGTGTGCTTAAGGCAGATTTTTCCAAATCCTGTTGAAAAATAGTGCCTGGAGCTAAGGATAATTATGGCAGCAGGGTGCCTATTTACACATGGTAAGTGTAAACCTCGTGCAGTTCAAAGCCTTTAAAAAGTAAAACCAAAAAATTTGGCCCATTTCAGTAATATGAAGCAGTGTAATAATTTATCAGACATGCGGCTTTGGAGGCAACAGAACTGTTTTATACTCTTTAGGTATTTGTATCCCTTCCTCCAAAGAAGCGCGGCTCACGGCTATTCAAATCCTTATTTTCACTCCACTGCATCAGAGAGGGCTCTGGGTCTCCTTCGCTCAAAGTCCATGCTGAGCGTCCATCCTGCTGCTGCCAGGCTCACTTTGCGACTTTACAGCACATGCCAGACATGCGGAGGACAACCCAGTGACGGAACAAGATAGCCTCCAGCAAAGCCTGTCTCTTCCTCGAGACCTGGAGAGAAGACTAACTCCTGGAAATTTGGAAACATCTTCCAGAAGATCTCATGTTACTTTTTCTTAAGGCACCTCACTACTACTTTTTTTCTTTCTTCCTCTTTTCTTCCACTTCCCAGCTCCCAGAAGCTTTAGTAGGTTAAACAGGAGGGAAAATTAAAGTTAGAAAACAGACTCCAAAATTATGTAGAGTTTATATAAGCATTTCATGGGTATTTGTACCATAAAAATGATTCATTATGGGATTTTCTACAGTATGACTACATAACTAACAAAAAAAAAAAAGACCAAGACTTCTGCTTCCAATGTGAAACAAACAGCTGTGCTTTCGTGCTCTCCGATGCGCTCAAGTCCTTTGTGAAACGCAAAAATGGATCAGTGCTGATGACATGACAACAAAAGGTAAGAGGAAGCTCCTGACATACAGAAACCTTAGGATTTAGTATTTCTTTTAGCACAGAAACCACAGTGCCTCGAATCGGGAGTTTTCCTGAGATGTGAGAAAGCAAATCTTAAACAGTGTACAACCTCTAACTCTCCCTTCTTGTAGAATTGCTCTTCCTCCCAAACAAACAGCCCCACATCTCTGAAGTTCTCAATATATACCGGCTTCACTAAGTTTTAGCAATCATGAAGAGCCAGTTACTATGCCATATACAGATTCTTTTTTTCCAGATTTGATAGACAGATTTATTTAGCAGGGGGGAAAAAAAGAGTTCTCTTTCAGTAAGATGCTTCCTGCATTGTTTACTGACAATCTGCAGCCTGATGTAAAATGAGAGATAACAAAGCCCACGACAGTGATGTCTCAACAAACAGTACAGAAGAGCAGCAATGGAGTTTCTTTGTAATAAGCAACAGCTGCGATGGATAGTGACATCTTGTATCAAAGTGGTACCTTTTCTTGAAGTAACTTGGAGGAAGCTGCGTCACGATTTCCTTTTCCACCAGCAGTACTAAAATGAGACCATGGTAGAACGGTATTAAATGTTAAGGAATCTTCCAAGGCAAAATCTGGTTTCATAAAAATCTGAAACAGAAAAACAAAAGAAATAAATGCACCTCCCTCACCCCTACATTTTCCTCCCCAGTTAAACACACCTCCCATCTCATGAAGCTGACAGGGACCTTATTTGTTGATTTTCAAAAAGCAAATTTTCATTTATCCAGGCAAACAAATTTATTCCAGACCTTACAACCAATTTACTTTACACCTTAAAAGCTTGTGTGATCTGACAAAATCGTATCTTCCTAAAAGTGGAAGTCACAGCTCCAAAATGACATAGGTTATCAAGCACCCAAGATGTCTAAACACCCATGAGTGTGAAAACGAAGGCAGCATTAAACTGCAGGTGGGGGCCTCTAAAGGATGGGAGCAAATGTTCTTCAATAGGAGGGGCATCCTGCTGCTGATGTTCTTGTTTCTGGGGCCGTGGCTACAACCAGAGCAAGGATCCAGCCAGCTGTCAGGGTGCAGCAAGCGTTGCCTGGGAGGGAACAGAGCCTCAGGCTGATCTCCTTCAGCACAATGCAGCAAACGCACTGGTCCCAGAAAGAGTCAGTAACACATAACTTTAACTACGCATCTCAGAGAACTATTAATCTACAATTCTCTCTGATAACATTATTTTTACTCGACAAAACTGGTACAAACTTTGAGCTTCTAGGCAGACATGATACCCTTTTCCCTGTATTTATGAAGCGTAATTTTAAACGGTTCAACATAGACTACAGCATCACACCCCACTCAAACATTCTTGTTTCCTGGACTTTAAACTTTGCAGTGACAGCGATTCAAGTAACAGCCTACTCAACTGGCACAGAGATGCTGACCCATATTAACACTCTGACTTCTTAATGTACCTAGAAAAAAAATTACTCAAACTGAAATGGAATCTCGAGTTGTGTCTTTCATCAACCCATCACATACATGCTGCAGGCATATGTGCAAGAGGGCTTTGCTCCAGGATTCAAGGAGTTAAACCTAATGCTAAGTTGTACACTATGGAATATTCAAGCTTCTATCAAACTCCTCAGTTTCCCTTTCCTCCCAGAACACAGAGTGGCTAATTTTGCCCAGCCCTGAGGTTTTAACTATTAAAGTTGAAAAAAGTAATAGCACTTGTAGTCTATTTTAAGTAAGAGAAAAATCAAGACCATGGGAAACAACAACAAAAAAAAAGAAAGAAAAAGCAGATTATTCTTAGTATTTTTAAATTCTGAGAACTGCAGATCCTCCCGAGAACGAGCTTGGAAAAAAATTCTACAAAGAAGGGAGTACATTCATATATTCAAGACTACACATGAGAAATCCTTATAGAGGCTTAGAATGCCCAGGAACCATACCTTAGGTACTTGTTCCAGATCTGTCCTGGATTTATCTAAAAATTAAACAAAATACAAGTAGTCATTCATGAGGAAACAATGGAAAACAATTACCTTGAACACTATTAAACCCTATGAGGAGGTTTTCAAGACAACGCTGCCAGGTTCCTTGCAGGGGGTGGCCAGGGTGGGTGGACTGGAACCGTGATTATGAATTGAAACAAAACGTTCTGACTGAACACGAGGGAAACCTTTTTCAGCATGAGGACAATCAAGCATTGGAGCAGGCTGCCCAGAGGGCTGGTAGTCTCCATCCTTGAAGGTTTTCAAGGCCTGCCTGGATAAAGCCCTCAGCAGCTTGGCCTGACCTCAAAGCCTGAACTGGCTTTGAGATGGCAGTTGCAGTAAAGACCTTCTGAAGTCCCTTCCGACCTGAAATATTCCGATTCTTTGAAACTCTCTGTTGTCCTCCGTAGTTTAGGTCTCATGCTCAAGAGTATTCAAAGGTGCTCGCATTTAGCTGCTTCGACAGCGAAAATGTTAGTCATACAAAGCAATCTACTTAGCACTTCACATTCCTTAATGCACTGTTTAATCAACTGGCAAAGGGCAGCAAAAGGTCCCTCTAACGTCACCCCAATTTTAATGCTCCAGACTGAAGCTGCCCATATAATCACTTCTGGACAGCACTTGGAGAACGGATGCACAAAGGCTGGCAAGAAGGATGAACGAGGGCTCAGGACAGAGTCCCAAGCACACTGAGCAAGTAGCACAGGAGCAGCCCTTCCCTTGAAGTACGGTGACATGACAAATGCAGAGGGTGAGCGAGTTAAGCTGGCAAAAGAGGTGCATTGTTGTACCCCAGCAGAACTTGAAGAAAAGGCAAATTGAGACTTTTAAGGTTCAGCCAAAATCCCCTTTTCCTCCCCTACGCATTAACTTTGTGTGCATTATGAAGAGGGAGCATATCAGAGGCCAAAAAAAGTGAGGAATTTAAAAGTAACAAGCCCATACCTCAGCTGGACAGTCTATTCATCCCTGACAAACATGGCAAGCACTACATAAGCATTATTTCCCACATTTCTCTCACCTCTTTGGTTCTTATTTGATTTTTTTCTGACTTTATTTGTATTGAAATACAAAAGGCAACCTGGGAATCATCCTGCTGTCCTCAGTCTTTGGACAGACCACCTGCTATGGAAGTGAAAGGCCAAGTCTCGTGGGCTCGAGTTAGAGGAAGACAGGCAATGCTAACAAAAGAAATTATAGAAAATAAAGAGTTTCTGTTTACCAAATGATCCTTCTACTAGGACTGTCCATCTATGCAAGAAGCTCCCAGTTACTTTGGTGACACAGTAGTTTTCTCTTTTTAAAAAACAAAAAGCTCTTTCAAAACAGATTAAGCTAAGCCTGAAGAAGGAACTTTTATTTTGTAGCATGCGCCACAAATGGACTCATTCAGGAACAGCTATTCCAAACCAACACCAATCACAGAGAAACCCTACAGATGGGCCGCCTTTTGCATGGATGAGGAGGAAGAAAGCCGATTGAAAGAACATGATCAAAAGCAGCAAACCACCGAATGCTTCTTGCTGCATTACCTGTAGACATTGATATAGACAAGCCTGATCAAACAGTGATTGGCAAATGAACCCTTTTATGCTAACAATTTTGAGAAAATAAAATAAAATAAATATTAAAAGCTTCCTCCAGGTTATAAGTGTTTCTTTTCCTTTTACCTTTTTTTTTTTTTCATTTTGCATCTTGCCTTCCTTTGTCCAGTTTCACATTAGCTCATATTAGCTAAACTATTTCCATAAAATCTTGAAATTCAGCCTTGCTTACAGCTGCGGACACCAAAAAAAAAGTTTACCAGGTAGTCTTTGCTAACAGTAATCAGAGAAATACTAAGTAGAGAACTGCCCAGAGTGGAACTTCATGAATTTCAACACAGGAAAAGGCAAAGTCCTGCACCTGGAGAGGAATAACCCCAGGCACCATTACGCACTCGGGGTCTAGGGGCTAGAAAGCATCTCTGCAGAGAGGGACCTGGGGTCCTGGCAGACAACAGACCAGTAAAGTGTCCTGGGCTGCATTAGGCAGAGCACTGCCAGCAGGTTGAGGGAAGGTGATCCTCCCTCTCCACTTAGCACTGGTGAGACATCTGGAGCAGTGTGCCCAGTTCTGAGCTCCCCAGTACGAGACAGACCTAGACATACTCGAGTGAGTCCAGTGAAAGGCCACAAAGATGATTAAGAGACCAGGGCACTTTTCATAGGAGGAGAGGCTGAGACTGTTCAGCCTGGAAAACCTCAGGGGGATCTTATTAATGTTTTTAAATATGATGAGAGGGTGTAAAGAAGGCAGAGGAGGCTCTTCTCAGTGGTGCCCAGTGACAGGACAAGAGGCAATGGGCAGAAGCTAATACATGAAAAATTCCATCTGAACATAAGGAAATACTTTTACTGTGAGGGTGGTCAAGCACTGAAACAGATTGCCCAGAGAGGTTGTGTGATCTCCATACATGGATGGAGATTCAAAACCCAACTGGACCACTGTCCTCCTATAGGTGACCCTGCTTGAGCAGGTGGTTTGGACTAGACCATCTTGAGTTGTCACTTCCCACCTCAGCTGTTCCGTGATTCTCATGGCAGAGGGACAGAAATGGCCCAGCACTGCCATTTCTCATTGCAAAGTCAAGAGCTGCTAGAAATTTGATGCAACAGTTTCAACAGATCTTAAATACGAGGAAGTTAAAGAAAACACCGCCAGGCACATAATGACCTGCCACACATGCAAACATACCAAGGAAAAGTTTAAGAGCAGGTATCACAAGCATTTTGAGCTATAAAATATCAGCAGTGGTCATGAATACTTCTAGTCAACCATGTCTGGGTTTTCAATTATTGTTACAAAGAAATCAGCAGCAGCTATTATCGCACATGAAGCCCTCGAACAAGTAAAGGAGATGATCAATAGGTTATAGCATTCATTATTGAATGCTATAGCATACTGATACAGAAAAATTACTTTTTAATGACTAAAGGAAGGCTTTGACTGTACCATGGGTGTGTAATAGAGTCCTGTCGAAGGTATCTTTAGGAGTACAAATATTCTTGCATCTTTCATGAACCTTCTCTCTCTGCAAAAGAGAAAATACATGAAAGAATTACTGAGCCTTAAAAAAAAGTTTTTCTTTGAAACAGAACATTCAGAACATTTTCAGTGAAACATAACTGCATTACACCTAATAATTCAGACAAGTTCACAACAGTATTTTTTTCCTCTTAAAAGGTGAAAGGTACCAAAAATTTCAACCTGTAGTCGATTATGTTGGTTTTTTCTGTATCTTTATATCTCAAGAGAAAATGAACACAAAAGTTATTGAAGAGGTGTAATAACTTCTCTACATAATGAGACAGAACCACAGCTCAATTGTAATTACATATCCAAACATTTATTTGCTGTCTAAGCCAGAAAACACACTTAATGAATGCTTTTTCATTGCCAAATTAAATCACATCAAAGTAGAAATTGCTTCCACGTCTTACTAATGAGTACCTTGCTGAAACCATGTATCTTGTTTTGTCACACTGAACTTCAAGTTTTATCTACAGGTGTAAACAACACCAGAGACCACAGTGGTGAGAAAATACGTTTTTAAAGGACAACGATGTTAGCCAGATCTCTGCTAGAAGCTACACCGTGGATCAGTTCCCTCTTCCCAAAATCTTCTTTCATTTAGCAGTCACTGCATTACATGTTAATTTTAACGGACGAGCTCTTAAACGTTTTAAATGTTGAATGTGTGAACTAATGGCAATAGTTCACAGATTTTAACTATGATTTACACGAGTAACACTTCCTGCAGTCAATTCTGCACTAGCAAAAAAATAAGAAAGTTACAAACCAAGGAAGCAGAAAACAGTGGGAGACTTCTACATGTTCTTTCACTTAAAAAAACAAAAAAAGAATACTACATACTTACTGCCACCTGTATTTAAAGTTTGTAGAAGTCTCCTACTGGTCCTGGTGTCCTTAGATGTAGCTTAAACTTTCCTGTTACAAAAGAAATCATCAAGATAATAGACCTATTTATAGTTTAAGAACTTCACGTATAAATGTTTAAATTAAAGACTCTTAAAAAATATCTCCAATCCTTGCAGCACATATTCATGTTTCATATTTGATCCAAAGGTCTGAAAATTGCACCGTAGAGCTCAGTCATTAATCATTTTTCCTTACAGAAAAAGGATTAATAATCAGAAAGGATAAATACAAACTGTAAGTGCAGAGCTCAGTATTCAGAAATACAAAAGAAAAAACAACATGTGAAATTGCCTAGAGAGAATTTAGATGGCATTTTCCACACTACAAATACTGAGATTATAAAACAAGAAATGCCTAATGAAGAGTCAACAAGCACTGAAGAGCAAATTAATTATCAGCTAACTGTATGATGGACTACTAGCAGGGACAACCTCTAATTAGAAAAAGGATCTCAAATCTCTTTCTGGCCCCTGACACTACATGCGTCTAATTTGGGGTTCTTACCGGAGTGATTTCCTGTTGGTATAATGCAAAATGTTCCTTGGTGATCTGTGGGAGGTAGAATGAAGGCGTGACTTCAGTGTCCACAAAGTCCACTCCCCATGTTTTTGTAAAGAAATCAGATTCCCTTTTTGCTAACCTAGGATCATTTAGTGCTGCTGGGAGATTGACTTTGGAATGATAAATAGTCCATCTGTGCTGATCCACAACTAGAGATGGGCTGTCACATAAGTTATTGGGATCGCCTGCAGCACAAAAGACAAGACAGTTTGTTAAGGTGAGAAACTGAAAGTTGTACGCTTGCTGAAATGCGGTTAAGCAAACCATGATTTCACAGTTACACAGTGGATCAGAATTATCTGTGCAAAAGACACATGATATCCTCTTTCTGCAACACTTTAACTTGCATTTTTTCTATCAGATTAACCAACACAAGTTTTTAACACAGTGGTGTATTCACACTCATTAAGTATATTTCACTCAACAATATTCGCTTCTACTGAAGAGAAAAAAAATCCAACCACAAACACTTTTTTAATAATCTGAACTCGATCGGAATGACAGCTGGAAATCATTAGCATTATATTTCATAATTTCTAAGATCCTACCCCACCTACTCCTTTTTATAAACTAAGCTTTAGTTTCACAGGAGTAATGCAGGTAGACTGCAAGCACGCTGGACAGGTCTGTTACAGGCTGTGACTGAATATACCCTCTTCTTGCATGTAGTATGGATCATAACTATAATGTGGAATCACACAAGCAACATCCCATCTATTATGCGGACATCTAAAAGCAAGCCGTATAAAACAAAGGCTCTCCCATTGCTTCAAAGGGACACTGGGTCATATAAAGCAGAATTACAGCATACTTTGAAATAAGACTGTGACTTAGCACACTGCGCCCAGTATACGAGAAAATTTGACTGAACAATTGTAAATGGATTAGCAAATTTAACTGCATTTTCGCTCTCCTTGACACCGACATTACCTGTAGGTTCCTTGGGACACACATCAGGCAGTGACTGCACAGGTCGGAAACATTTTGTGGTATCCATTTCCTTTTTAAAGAAAGCATCACTGCTGGTTGACTGAGGCACTGGTGAAGAACTGTGGCTTGATGCCATTGCATAAAATCACCACTTGATAAAAGCTAAAGAAGAAAAAATATATATCAAGGCTTTATAAACTCCTGGTTATGGATTGTATCAAAACAATGTCACTATCAGCTAAATAGTATCTTGTTAACTGCAACACTAACTGACACATTTCAAAAGCAACAGGGGAAAGTTTATTTTAAACAAAAAAATAAAAGGAAGAAGGTAACTTCATAGTCTGTTTCCTCCCACACCTCTAGGGTTGAAGAATAGCTTGTTCTTGCACAGAGCATCAATAAAATCATACTTCAGCAGCAACAAAAATACAGTCTTTCAAACACTTCTGCCTTTCTATTGCCATAACTATTGCACACATTCACAGTGGAACATTCGGTTTTCTCCAAAGGAGGAGGTCTGCAACTCCTGTTGGTGATTCAGCCAAGCCCAGCAACAGCTACCCACAGATACAATGTATCATTAATTATTTACAGTAATTGAAATCATTAGCACATTTCAGACCAAGTAGAATCTGAAGCATACGAGCATCCCACGTGTATCAGAAAAGCACGAGCACATACTACGCATAGAATATGGACGTCTTTTACCACGTGAATCAGGAAAAGCGGCAATTCAACTGAAAATAAACAGCCTTAACAATTTTACACCAGGGCTGAACAACATCATGAGTTCTTTCCATCTGTAAACAAAGCCGCATTTCCATCAAAGCATCGGTTGAGTCAGTAGTAAACTGCAGAACTATTAGAGGTTTGAGAGTTTATTAAAACATCCCCATAATGTACAGCTCAAAGAGTGCCCGTTCAAAGGGACTGATCTGAATCCTCGCCTTTAAGGAGAAACAAACACATCTAGCAAGATCTTAGCGTTTAACTACCAACCCCTAAGGGACACCTAAATTACTTACTACCCTGCGAAGGAGCACAAAAAGATAAAAGGTCTATTTTATCTTCGATCGCTGAAGCAGGCACCAAGGGATGACTGTACGTCACCATGTCAACTTCTAACAGCATCACACATATTACAGAAAATCTCATTCAGAAGAGAAAAAATAAAGCTCTGCTTTCTAAACATGCTTGGAAGTGTCCTACAAAACAATCCTAAAGAGGAGTTAAGATATGTACAGCTAGAATAGAGCATCCCAAAGAACGGGCCCATAATGACTAACAAACACGTACTCTGGCCAAAACTCTGTCCGTTGGGTACCATTCCTGATGTTCACTTCCCTTGCTCCCTTTCTATCCAACAACACAGCAAGACAAGGAGGATAATGTGCTTCCACTGTAATTTTTAAAAGTGACTTTTAAAAGGGATGAAAACAGACTGGCAGAACCCTTTCTAAAAATGCTGTGCAAGGACCAAAAATATGTCTCCCAGGTTTTCTTGGGAGGGGATTCCCTTCTTTCTTATACTGCAAAAGCATACTAGTGGAAATAAGAAAATGGGAGCACCAATGGAAATCAGGAAGTAGTCAGAAAAGGGAAAAATCCTTTCCAGAAGTCTGACAGACCTTCTTTAAATATCACAAAGCATCAGTCTCTCTCCCCAAAAAGCCCCAAAGAAAACTTTTTTTTCTACTACTTCTGTTGCATGTTCATATTCTTATATTCTTCCCTTGACACTTTCAAAACAACGTCTTTCTTCATGAAGCTCTTCCCTAATGTTTTGGGGTGTTTTTGTGAATAATCTAGTTTATGATAATGACAAAACACTATCATTTCAGCATTCTTAAAAAACACATCCAGTGCCAAGTTATGATGATAGAGCCTCCTGAAGGCATACAGTGAATTTATCTGCACTTGGAATCGCTTCAAAGTTCTGCATTTGCAGTTTTTCTCCTGAAAAAGCCTCTGTAATATGAGACACAGTCTGCTCTAGCCAAATGCATGAGCAGCTCAGGCAATTTGTAGAAAGCACCGAAATCTTGTACTCTTGCTGGCAAGTCTTTCATTAAACCTCTCTCCTTTCCCCCTAATGAAGTATTGCCTAAAAGTATATTCTAAGACGTGAATCGTCTCAACTACATACATCTCAGTGGAGGAAAATGCTAACTGCATTGTGCTGGTCCAAGATTTAAAATAAATTTAAAAGACAATTTAACACTGAAGACTAGCTCAATCCCTCAGCTTTTCAAAAAAACAAACTATACCTACTCTTGGCACAGGTTTTTATTACTTATAACCATAAAATAGTCACGTTGCCTTTTCACACTGACAAATCTTAAAATAGAATGAAGAGAGTAAAATAAAATATCAATGCAAGCAGTAACCTTCATACTATTGAGTGGATTTCAACAAGATATAAGGATTCACAGGCAGAGGCCTTCTTAAGTGGCATGCAATGTGATGCTGTACTAAATTATTCATAGTTAACAGCTATTCTAGTAGCCTCATAAGTCAGGACCTTATGGATAATTAACCTCAATGAACAGCCACACATTTGCACAGGACTAAATCCATCCATACTGCCCAAAACCAGTCATTCCTCAAACTGCAGTGCTTAAATTAGCCAAATAAGTATAGCTTCAGAAAGAAAATTGGACAGAATTACCTGAATTAAAATCAAACTATAAAGGAATACGTGACAAGTCCATATGAAGACAAAAATCCTACATCTGAGCCCTTCTGCATATGCTAACCTTGCGGGCAACAGAGAAATAGTTTCATTCGTTCACCAACAGAACAGCCGTTCCTTGTGCTACACTACCAAATGTTTTATAGAGAAATGAATCTATAACCAACCTTCTGAATCAGCATTTTTAAATATGCAAAAATATATAAACTTGCTGATTTAAACATACCAAAAAAATGAACATCAATGTTAACATAGAACAAAACTGCTGCAGAATATATTAACTCATCCAACTTTAAATGCAAGTGAAATGCAGGTAAACGTAGTTAACTGCACAAGCTGTGCAGAATGAATTATGAAATGGTAGAGTCCCCTGAGCCTCCTACTTGGAAGAGCATATGTGCAGCAATAAGAATATGCAACTGTGTAACTTAATTACATCAATATTTAAATTATATACAATTAAAACTGGGTTAGATTAACTCTTCTCCACAGTCACCACCATAATTACTCACATTTTGTCTAGCAATGTGTATTAAACTAACACAACAACAACAAAAAAACCCACTTTAAGGGTTAGATACAAGAGTAATGATGGAAATACTTACAGGATTACGGCCATATTGGCAACATGCCTTCAATATATTAGATCTATTTTGTACACACTGTATTAATTTCCTTAGTTTAAAAATTGGCATTAAATTACACTGTCACTGTAATGACTTAGTATCACTGAAGTTAAACATTTAAAAAATTAAAAAAAAAATAATCAGCCATGGCAACAATGAAAATAACTTCGATGATTTGAATTTACGGTATTCTTACAGTCTGAACACATGAAGATTAATATTTCATATTCAACAACCTTACAGCTTCCTCTTTAAAAAGAATTCTTGTTCAATAACACGCTCAGCAACTATGATATGACACAGTTGTACAATGTACAGCATGAAATAAAATGACTGTGATGACAAATGTAATAACCACATGCTTGGATACTGTACAGTCAGCAAAGTAGAAGATCTGTGCAGTTAGTAGTGTATTAATCACATGAATTTTAAGAAGTTATTTCTGTGATGACTACGCTATGACTCTTGAGTTTCACACCCGAGGTTTCAGCGGTTAGAAGAGCAGCACAACAAGCAACAAAGTGTATTACTCAGAAGTAATCGCACAGAACGGTTATAACTCTTGAGCATGTGCTTATTTTTGGAAGTATTAAGACTCACACGAAGTTCTTCAGAAACTGCCTTTCTATATTCTGAGTGTTATTGGCATGCTTTGTTTTTCAGATGGTTAAGTCTTTGCTGCCGAACCACCCAGTACTATCTCTATATAAACACGATATTAGAGAAGGTGCAAACTAAACCTCGTCTGTTAATATCCATGAACTTCATACTTCCTCACTTTGGGGCAGTTTTCCATCAGCATTATCAACCGATTTTCTATTTCCTACTTAAGGTAACAGCTTTACATGAGTTAATCGTTTTTACCAGGAATTTTCATGTGCGCACACTTCGTCTTGGAAAGCTGTAATTTGTATTAACAATACAAATTAGAATTTATGAAGTCAGTACAATCCCCGCAAGGTGCCTGAAGTAAGTCTCAATTTATGCACTAAAGAAACCCATATTTCATCTTTCTCTGCACTCTCCCTCCCAAATGAAAATAAATCTACAACCTACTAATAATACCTTCAACTTAAATTGGTAGTTTTGAGAAGTCAGCTAGTCCTACAAGGAACATGGAGCTTATTAGCTCCAACCCTTCATACAAGTCATAGAATCTGCTCTCCAAACTTGATTTTGGCTTCAAAAATAGCAACATCTGAGAAAAGATGCTAAGCACCCAGGAGAGAGAGCCCAGGGCTTCCACTGACCACACAACACTGAACAGGTTCTCCTTTTATGACATTGTCCACAATGAGCCACACTTGGGACACCACTCAGTACTTTTCAAGAGGTACACACTCTGCATCCCAAAGGTAAGGCGAGGAGAAGTTTCTCCATAAACACGAATGGCATGCTGAAGTCCCTGCTGCTATTCACGGCTTTGTCTGGCAGCAACAGAGTGAAATCGAAAGATTTTAAAGTACTGTTCTGGTTACCCAAGACACCTTGGAATTGAAAACCATCAGAAGCCACCCACAAGTCATGCTAAAGCAAAATATTTCACTATTTCTAGAAGAAGTGATAAAACCCAGAGATAATAAGGAAAAGGATACCTGAATTATAACTGAAAGAGACAAATGCACAAAGGATTCCTTCCAGGACCTCAACAGCCAACAACGTGCCTGTTATTGGTCTAATACATTTACTCTGTCCTCAAAAGTTTAGGTTTCCCACTCTATTATTATACAGCTCTTTTTGCTAAATCAGCAGGATTTAACCCAGTAACAAGGAAACCACGGCACAAGCAAAGTACACACCATCTTTGTAGGGCAACGTGAACCAGCCCAGACTGACACAAGCTTTCCATTTCTTTCAACCAGCTAATTCCTCAGGCTGAAATTTCCATGCTTGTCCCTGTGCCCCAATACAGACACCCCCTTTTCAGCGGGGGAGCCACGGTTAGCTTTCAGCAGAAATGTTTAAGCAGTTTCAGAGAATGCGGTTTAGGCTGCGGAAGTTCTTTTGCTAACTCAAGCTCTTTCCGCACACCTATTTCCACCCTGGGGTTTTAGAGTAGGAAGCAGACGATTGTCAGGGGGATGACGAGGCTGGAGTCAGAGGGCAGCTGTGACTTGTCCCCATGGCAAGCTATCTGCATTTGGTGCACACTCCAATACCAAACGTTCTTACACAACTTGAAGAGAAGTCTGTGTCAGCCCAGGCTTTCTGAAAGTCTAATAAATACAAGTATATTCGTATTCCAAACACAAACACAGGCTGGGTGGAGAATGGAAGGAGAGCAGCCCTCAGGAGGAGGACTTGGGGGTGTTGGTGGATGAGAAGCTCACCATGAGCCAAAAATGTGCACTGGCAGCCCAGAAAGCCAACCCCATCCTGGACTGCATCCCCAGCAGCGTGGCCAGCAGGGCGAGGGAGGGGATTCTGCCCCTCTGCTGCACTCTGGGGAGACCCCCCTGCAGTGCTGCCTCCAGCTCGGGGGGTCCCAACAGCAGAAGGACATGGACCTCTTGCGGGGTCAGAGGAGGCCAGGGAGAT
This sequence comes from Anarhynchus alexandrinus, assembly GCA_008711295.1. NCBI lineage: Eukaryota > Metazoa > Chordata > Aves > Charadriiformes > Charadriidae > Anarhynchus > Anarhynchus alexandrinus. The sequence continues at coordinate 986,346 of VUYV01000183.1, read as the reverse complement.
GCTGTGAGGGCAGGAGCACCTCTGCTGGGAAGACAGGCTGAGAGAGTTGGGGTTGTTCAGCCTGGAGAAAAGAAGGCTCCAGGAAGACCTCAGAGCTCCTTCCAGTCCCTAAAGGGGCTCCAGGAAAGCTGGAGAGGGACTCTTGATCAGGGAGGGGAGCCATAGGACGAGGGGTAACGGTTTTAAACTGAAACAGGGGAGATTTAGATTAGATATTAGGAGGGAATACTTTCCTGTGAGGGTGGTGAGGCACTGGCCCAGGTTGCCCAGAGAAGCTGTGGCTGCCCCATCCCTGGAGGTGTTCAAGGCCAAGTTGGACAGGGCTTGGAGCAACCTGGGCTGGTGGGAGGCGTCCCTGCCCACAGCAGGGGGGCTGGAACTCGATGGTCTTTAAGGTCCCTTCCAACCTAAACCACTCTGTGATTCATGAACACACATGTAATTCCAGTGCATTCTTTTAATAGCATCCCAAACCTCACATTCCCACACTGAGGGTACACCTTCTCTACAAAGTTAGCACGAGTGATGACCATCCAGATTAGCCTTGCTGGGATGAAAGCAACCGGACAAGGAAGCTATATACGGGTTATCCGCATTTCTCATCAGCTCTGCTCAGCCACATGTGCTGTTACGATCCAGCAAATTCTGTAATTCCTTGGACGGTGCTGAGCCAGACTGTGCTACTTTCTCAGCAAACTGCATAATGGGGAGTGTGGAAAAGCAAGAGCGCTTGAATAGCTTAAAGTGTAATGCCACCACCCTCCCCTTATATCATCTCTTTCACAGTGCCATCTCAAAACGCTCTCCTTACGTGGGAAACAAGCAAGGAAAAAAGTAATCTGACTACAAAGAAAGAACAAGACAGCTGCATCTCCACTGCAAAGCACTGCGGCTCAATTACAAGGCCAGGGTAAAACAGCATCTGATTTTCATATTATTATATTTTGTACTGGTTTCTTTTGCCAGAGAAAGAAAGTTTTCTTTCTCCTCAGCTGAAGTCACCTGAACAGTACTTTTTTTTTTTAAAAAAACAAAACTTTAGTTGAGCTTCACTTCTTTAAATACAAGAATAAGATCCTCTAAAAAAAAAAAAATACCCCCAAAAGCCCCATCACTGAACAACACATTGTTATTTGAATGCACCCGCGCGCAAGTTGTTGAGAATAACGCACGAGTGTAAACATTTTGTCAAAAACTGGAACACAATTTATCTCCCTATAGATGAACTATCTTAAAAGTAGTATTTCATTTTTACTCAGGTATGCAATAAAACAATTAAATGAAACATCTGTGATATACCCAGTGTACCAAGTGCACTTCCTCTCATCCGGAAACCTAACTTCCAAACGCTGAACACTAATTTGAAATCAGAAGGCAGCTTCCGTGCTGGAGGAACGCACCTTCCTGCAGCTATTTAGGTCATTATGCATCAAGGTCTTCCATGCCAGGGGTGGCAGAATCATTCAGAAACAATTAACAAAGCAGTAAAAATATATGTCAGAAAAGAAAAGGCCTTTCATGCATCATCCCCTTGGAAAATGATGAAATCTGAGCATCTCATATAGCTCCACAGAGGTACACACAGCTGAACAAAGATCAAGGAGCCCCGGCAGGCATTCCAGCTAGAGGCCTGTCAAAGGCAGAGATCACGGAGCAGTGATGTTTTGAGGAAAGGCAGAAAAACTGCACCAGTCAGAGCAAAAATCATAACACTGAGGTCCTGACTTTACAAAAGGAGTTTGACAGAACCTGACGGCAATCTACATCAGCAGCAAGTTACCCTGCGCAGGGTCTCCGCTTGTTATCCTCAGTGGGGTTAGGCTCAATTTGTTAATCTGAATCTAATTTTCTAGAAGTGTGATTTTTTTTTTCATGAGAATCACGTCTTTCTGAAGCCTTAACAAAGCCCCAAACAACTGCAAGTAGCTATGAAAGAGCTAAATAAAAACATTTAATAGTTTTGACATCATGCAAAAAGCTGAGACCAGGGATTATCCAAAAGCAGGCACAGCATACCTCAGAGCAAGTCTTATAGGATGCCAGTCCACAAGCAGGAGGCAGTAAGTCACTCTGTAGGGCAAGTATTCAGCCAACAAGACCGTCCAAACTTTACCTTGGTGAGCACCAGAGAGTGCCACCCATGTTTGTTGACAGATCTTGTGGTGTTAATACCTGCCCAACAGAAGATCAAATGAAACGGACCACCTCTATTCACATAACTTCCTTTTCATCCCTCAAATAGCTTCCATGTACAAGAAGCATAAATATTTCTATAAACATAAGAAACAGCAGGGTTATGCTATGTTTAGAATGCCAAAAAATAAAAGCAAGGTCTCACACCATGGCTTACAGTAAGTGTGTAAAGCCGATGGGAACTCTCTGACATATTGCAAAGCACCAACTCTCATAACCTACCCAAAGTGGCCCCTTTTTTTGTTTTAAGAACCAGATTAATAGTTGAAATATCCTAGTTTTTTCTCTATCCAAAGATGCATGTTTTGGAACATTTGATCAGTGAATGGATCCGCCATTTTTGACTAGAGGGAAATACATTAAGGATTCTTTACTTTTTTTAAAAGAATACTCAGATCTTTTTGTTTTAAACCTAGCATCTAGGTGAGGTGGGTGCAAAAAGTTAGAAATATGGGGCAGACAAATCTTAAGATGTGCTGGTTACTATTTCTTATGACTTAATCATATGAGGCCCCAGAAATATACACGTAGAACATCCATTCATGCTCACCCTTTCTCTCTTTATGCTACATTCAGAAAATAAGATGAGGAATAAACAAAGCGTAAAAAGAAAACTGAGCCTCCCAACTGGAAGGATGTTTGTGGCCCTTCACTCTTCTTGAGAAACTCGCAGCTCCTCATTTCCCCAAGAGTCTGAAGAAGGAAAGCAGAAGTGGCTTCTACACAGAGTTGCTGCCCCAAAAGAAGAAATGATACCTACGTGATTCCATTTCCCAACTCCTTCCCACTACAACTGCCAAAGAGCAAGTCTGCGGTCTGCTTTCTACACTCTCTCTAGTGGCTCCTGACACTTCTCAGGCAAACAACGTTCCTGTCCAACCTTGCAAACGCACATCCCCTTCTCCTCCCATGAAGTTGTGCTTTCAACAGGAATGCAAAATCCCTCCACACATGTGCCTGACTCCTACTACAGAGGAAGACAGTACTGAAGACCTAGCGACACCCAGGCCAGACCCTATTACTGACAAATAGGATGGGAGAGGTAGAGCGGCTTCTCAGCATGCCTTCAGCCCTCACTTGTGAGGCTGCCCACACAACGCACAGCAGCTTTTGCTTAGACAAACTTAGATCTCCTGTCAATTAGTAGTTCATTTTAGACAGTGTTTTCCTACCCAACAGAAGCACCATCCTATGCCCAGAGGATTTCAAGGGAACTATAGCTGGTACTATAGCTTGGGAAAGAGTCACGCTGGCTCTCAGGCTAAAGTAACAATTACTGCAGCCACTACAACAATTAACACACTGCAGTCAGGTTTTCTAGTAAGAGCATTTCTCCACAGGGCCGCGAAGCAGCTGTGGTTGCACAGGGCCACAGCTGCGCAGGAGTCCACAGGGCGACTTCTTGCTCAGGACTCCATCAGGTAGGGTATAGGTAAGACGGGAAAGTCAATACACCACCTGCACTTTAAAACTCTCAAAAACATACATGCAAATCTGTAGTCAGTTAAATATTTTTATGTACTTTAAACCAGGTATTTTACACGTTTGGGATTACTTGATGTTTTGTAACAGAGATACTAAATATTTAGAGAATATAAGAAAAACAGGGAAGGAAAAGAGAATCCATAAAATACTAAGGCCAAAACTAGACAGTCAAAGAGACAGAAAGTTAATTTTTTGCTGAGAGTGCAGGGAGTTGATATTTTACAAACACGTATGGGTACTTCTCTCAACAAGACATACCACGTTCGAAAAATTACAGAAAGGAAAGGTAAGAAACCATGTTTGTCTACGCAAATCCTAGATTTTAACATCATCTATAAACCCAGGAACCACTGCAATCCTAAGTGATTTTTGGAACCAACAAATCCTTTAGCTCTCCAAGTCCCGGCTGCCATTAAGACAGGTGTCACGTGCCAGCGTCCCAGAGAAAAACCCCAAATACTTGCTCCAAACATTACTTCCCCGCACTTCTAAAAGCTGAGCCTGACGAGTGCGGCACGGCCACGCGAGGAGCCGGCCGTACCTTAGCCAGAACACGCCGGGAGTATCTCAGGGAGGCCGTCGTCATATCTCTCCTCCTGGCATCCTACGGAAAACCGCCGGGTGTCAGGGAACTCGGGGACGGACGGCGGGGTCGGTGACCTGCAGGAGAGAGCCCCCATGAGAGAGGGCCACCAGGGCCGGCCCAGAAAAGCCAAGCTTTAACGCTGACCCTTCCAACACACACTCAACGCCCCACCCCCCACCCCCCCCCCGATTTCACACACCGTTTCCCACGGGGGGGAGGGGGTTACTATGGAAATACAAAACGTAAATTTGCAGAAATAAGGTTGAAACAGGCGCACGCACACACACACCCCCGCCTCGAAGCGGGCGCCCCTTCCCTCACACCCTCCTCTCCCCACACCTCCCCAAGGCCGCCCCTCGCCCCGCGGAGGCCGCAAAGACAGAGGGCACCGGGGAAAAAATTCAACTTTCCCGGCCGCTTTCCGGGTAAACCACCACCCACACACCATTTCCTCCCTCTCGGCCGCCGGCGGAGGCAGGGAGGGAGGCACCTGCGACCGGCGGCCTAGCGGCGGGGCGCCCGGGGAGCTCCCCGCTGCCTACCTGCGGCGCCGGGCTGGCGGCGCGGCCTAGCGCGGCGACGGAGCCTCCGCGGACGACACGTCGCTTCTCTCTCCCCCCCGCCCGGCCCGGCCCGGCCCGGCCCGGCCTCCGTCTCCCGCGCAGGACGGCGGTGGCGACGGCGGCGGCAGCGGGAGGGGCCGAGGCACCGCCTCTCCCCACCGCCCCGGAGGAGGAGCCGCCGCGGCGGCCGGCGGAAGGGGCTGCCCCGGCCCGGCCGCGCTGGGGGTTGCGGTTCCGTCCCGTGGCGCGGAGACCGCTGGAGGCGGTGGGGGGAGAAGAGAAGGCCGCCGTCCCCACCCGGGGGTATGTGTGGGGACGATCGCAGTGCCCCACCGCCATCCCGCGGGGCGAGAGCTCCCCGGTGCCCCACGGCCGAGGCACCGCCATTTGAGAGGCCCCACAAGTGCCCCACAACTACAGTACCGCCACCCCAGAGTGTGAGAGGCCCTGTCAGTGACCCACAGCCGAGGTGCCACCATTTGAGAGGCCCCACAAGTGCCCCACAACTACAGTACCACCATTTGACAGTCCCCATGGACAAGGTGCCACCATTTGAGGGTCCCCACAAGTGCCCCACAGCTACAGCACTACCATTCCAGGGTGTGAGAGGCCCCACAAGTGCCCCACAGCTGCAGCACCACCATTTGAGAGTCTTCACATGTGTGGAAATCCATAGGCTCACACCCTGGCTTGCAGCTCGCTAACTCATTTCTCTGTCCTTGTGCTGGCACCAGGCAGACTGGTGTCACCCCAGCTGGGCTGAAGATGTTTTTTTGCTCCTTGGTAGTTGATGTTGACAGGTGTTTGTTGGGTACAATTTGTTTTGCAAGACTCTGGACTGATAAATCCCAAACAGATGTCACTGGGTTCAGGTGCCGAGAAGTCAAAGGGGCTCTTTGATGGCTTCCTCGAGATATGCGTCTGACCTGACCTGTGTTCACCCTTTGGCTCGGGATGCTTCTTTGTTGGGTAGCGGGCTCCCCTCTTCAGCTTTTCTCTTGTCACTAATGTGCCAATGGCAACAGAAAGCTGCTGACACCCATAATGACCCCGTGCCAGTCGCTGGTGTCACAGGCTGGACTTTTTGCAAAAGAAGGAACAAGTTGTAGATGCAGAAGAGAGAAATACATACATACACGCGTAAGATAAATAAATAGCAGGAAGAAAATACAAGAGAATTGTGGAGACACTGTATTCCCCACACAACGCTGCATTAAGGACATAATTTGCTTTGCTCCAGACACTCTCTTGGAGAGGCTGCATATTGTGGTTGCAGGATCCCATTTCATTCCTCCCATCAGACTTTGTTTGCAACATGACTAAAAGGCTGCATCGAGCTAAGGGTACGCACCAGCATCGCTGCCGCAGGCTGTGAAAGGTTCATCCCAAGGATAACCAGATCGGGTACATTTAAAGCGCAGCCCCATCAGCCAGCAAGCTGTTGTACATCCCACGGTAGAGGCTGTGGTTTACAGGTGTGCAGATGTTGTGCTCACAGGGCAAACTGCGTCCCTCTGCGTCACTTCAAGGCTGTGTTCTGCTACTGCTTTGCCTCCAGCAGCAAAACTGACAGAGGTAGTCACACAACTGGGCTGCCAGTTCCAGTGGGATGACTCTCCCACCTCGCATTGGCACGGACTTGAGTGCTGGGCTAAGACATGGCTTTTGGACCCAGACATGGAACCTCATGGGTCACAGCTATTTGTGGGACCTGCTGGCCCACCCAGCACACAACTGTCTTCCTCTTGGGTTTGTGGAGCTCAAGTCAGCTGTTAGTTCTGCAGACACGAGGGCACTGCAGAAAGGAACACCTGAGAGAAGTAGGTGGGAGGATTTCGTTAGCGCTTACCCTCGGAGGCCAACAGAAAATTGTGGCTGCAGTTTTCCTGCTTTCACTGCTTAATTTCGCTTTCTCAGGCCACCACACATCTGGATGCACCCAAGTTTCAGATTGCGAAATACGGAGTAATGCCATGGAAGATCTTAAGATGCCTACTTTGCCATTACTACCCTCTCGCTTCCCTATCTGCAAGGCCCCAGATAGCCCGATACTACAAAGCCAAACAAACTCATCCACAGGCCACGTGGAAGCGGGTGAACATGGTGGAGATCAGTTCAGGACCCTTCCCTGAGATAATCACAGCCTCAGCCCGCACGTCTTGCAGCCCTGGTTGTGCAACATCACAATTTATTGAGGGCACAGGGAGCCCCTTTGACTCCCTTTTATTTACAGTATGAGTACGGCTGTTTTCCAATAAGCAAAACATTCCAGCCCTGTTTGGGGGCTGTCATGCCCAGATGGAGGTTTGGGTGTTTTTGTTGTTGTTGTTGCTATTGCTGATTCATGTTAATGCTCTAAAGCCGCAACGACCGGCGAGTGAAACCTGCTGCTGCGCATCCCAAGCCTTTGGCATCAGAATATTCCTGGCAGTTTTTACGTCTTTGTGACTCACACCTCACGCCGCACCAAAGTTTTCATCGCAAAGCTTATTGAAAGCACAGCATAACCTGCTCCTATGTGGACTCAAGCGCTGGCTACTCAGCCTGGCCGGCTGGTTGCCACTCACGTGTGCGTGACAGTCAGGGAGACATTGATATAGGCTAAAATGGCACCGTTTGCTGCTTTGCATGTGAAATTGCAATGAAATCTCATCTTTTGTCTTACCCTGCAAGAGGCGACTGGTTTACATGGTGAGTTTAAAGAGCAGAAAATGCGGCACTACCGGAAAGAAACACTAGTTTAATATCGCTATTCCTTCATAGCTGTTGGCTTCAGTGTCAGTGGCCATCGCCACTACTGCTGCACTCCCTTTACATCCATTACATCTTTCCTAGACACACTTTAGAAAATAAAGATGTACCTTCTCACACTTCAAAATACCATCCTTGGCTTTCTGAGGCGCTGGAATTAATACCAGCTCGGCACAGCTCAAACAGGCTTTTGAGCTTTGTTTTCCAAGCTGGAACAGCAAAAGCAGTAAAAAAAAATAAAAAATTAAGTATTAAATGCTTGTTATGAAGCCAATGGGAATTTCCCTCTAGCAACCTGCAAATGTCACTCACAATATTTTCATGGCTTCTTTTCCACTACCTGGCAGAAATCTCTTTGTCCCTGAACAGCCTCAGCCGTGTTCAGAGTGCGGTCACGCATTTGACACGCTCCTCATGGGGAAAACATGGTGTTTGCTTTTTTTTTGGCTTGGGGATCTCATTAGTCGATCAGTCTTCTAATCCCTATAACATGACACAGTTGCAATAAATTGAGAAGTCGTGAGCATCACCTAAAACAGATCGCTGCATATAGCTCCAGACTGCAGAAAGGCTGAGTTTGCAGAATTGTCTCAGGTGGATAAAGTCAATGAAATCAGAGAGGCTGTGTTAGCCCTGTCCTCCGTGGTGGTTCTACTTTGTGTTCCTCACTGTTGTCTCAGGAGAACGTCCTTAGCTGCATAGGTCGAGGACAGCATTCCTGCCTCGCCATTGCTGCCAGCTGGCTGGGGGTGTCTCCACCACTCCTGCAAGCACTCGCAAGCAAGATGGAAAGTTCAGGTTTGCCCAAATCATGTTCATTGTTTGCTTTCAGAAGTCTGACTTTCTGGAAAGGGGACCTGGGAGTATGTACATAAGCATTTTCCACTGGCAAGGAGACAAATGGGAGGGGATGGGAAGGGACAGGAAAGGCAAAAAGAAAGGGAATCCCCAGCAGAGGAGCAGCTGCGGGTGGTTATTAGCTGCAGGCACTGTTTTTGAGGGGAAAGCCCTTCCCACAGCCTCGGTGGTAAATCAAGTTTCCCTTCTCCAGCCCTATGGGTCAGCCCGAGGCTGAAGGTGAGTGTGGCAGCGTGGATACCATTTTCTACACCACCCTCGGATGAATCATGGGCTGATACACCACTGGCTGCTGCGATGTGTCCAGTCCTGGTCCCCACACTGAGCCGGAGCCAAGTCTGGCTGTGCAGGACTGACCTCAGTGCTCAGCTGGTGAGGTTCAGATCTCTGATCCTGAAGCATCTTCGCCCGAATCAGGGAGGCGTCCTGCCAAGTTAATCTCAGTCGATCACTCAGAACAGCTTTAAAAAGACATTTTGAATCATTTGCTTAGCATGAAATGACCTTTACATAGAGCTGGGCTTACCCCTCAGCTGACATTTGCTCAGGAAGCACCGATCTGGCTGAAAACCTCAGGTCTGTGTTTCTCTGTCAGTGGAGAGGTACATTCAAATCCACAATGATTAATTGTGCCAGAGATGCAGGGGAAAGCCATACCCTCAGAGTGACCTTTTAGCCACACACCCTCCCACGACCTTTTAATATTTTCCGGTTGCCATGAAGAGAGTCTTGTTATCTGCTCACACAGGGAAAGCAACAAATTGTTTGATTTTCTACTTTGTTTGATTTTTCTTCCTTACGCTTCATTGACGTTATCTCCGAGTTCAACGTTGTTACTGTTCTGCTGCATTTTGTATTAACAGCAAAGCCCGCTGCTCCACTTGGGAAAAATAAACTAATACTGTGTAACGTTTGTGGACCAGAAGGAAAGGGTGACAGACATGCTTGCTTTTCTGACTGTCACCTTCTGGCTAAACACCAACGGTGGCAGCAAGCTGCCAGTCCAGCCTGAGATACCTCCTTCCCCCCACCCCATCCCCAGCACTGTAGGATACTCAGTGGGTGATTTCTCATGACTTCGAGAAGAAAGGCTGGTTTAAACCCTAATAAACTTCCCCAGGGCACGCAGCATGGCTGATCTTGTGAGTATTCGAAGCCTGAATGTGCTAAGGGTTCTCTGCAGATAAGAAGGGCCATTGCTTTACCAGTGGAGTTTGGTGAGTGAATTGTGAGTCAGTCAACCATAGTTCACTTGACGTGTTGCCTCTCTAACAACTTGATGTCCCGTAAAGTAGGCTTTTATGGTTAAGTCTTCTGATTGTAGCATTTCGGTTATCTCTGCTTCCTACCGATTGCCAAGGGCCACGTCAGCTTAGCAGGAGAGCGTGACTCAGCACCGCCAGTGCGTTATGGTGCCCCGGTGATATAAAACAAACAATGGTGATATAAAAACAAAGGACATCCTTATTCCTGTGCATGCGGGACACAGTCTTACCAAGAGTGTCCTAGGTGAACGACTCCAATCCCCAGTCGTTTCAGCCAGGAAAATTTTTCTGCTGCTGCTTTTTCAGATAGGTGAGTTAAATCGCCATTCTCGAGAAACAACAGAAATATGAGAGTGTTTTTTCCTACACTCAGGAGTCTTCTGCGGAGTCTTCCTGGAAAAGAAACAGGGAAGCAGCGGGTTTGGGGATGCAGAAAATAAACGGTAAAAAGAACAAAGTCGCTCGACGTTTTCCCAGATATGAGGGAGTGCAGGAGGCAATAAAAAGTAAGGAAATGCATATTACTGCTCAGTGGCAGAATTAGTAGCCAACTATTGTAAAAGCTGGGTTATCTCCTGTAATATCAGGGCTCCTTTCTTGGGATGCTCTAGTGTTGTAGAAGATGATTGCTTGCAGAGTCCTGGTACCACCAGCTTTCGGAAACTTTCACAGAAAACCTTTGCTCACCTTGTTCTGCGAGTAAAAAAACTGAACAAGGTGTTGGGATCCATAAGGAATGACAATTAAATGTAATTAGAAGGGCAGGTCCCCCAGGAACCCTGAGCGCAGTGGGTAATCTTGTCTCTAAAAGAGCAGCATTAAACAATGATAGTAACAATGAAACATCGAGGAAAAGCTCTCCTTGGAGGAAGCAAGGGATATAAAAGGAGTATGTAAAATAACGAAGACGGCAGAGAAAGCAGATGGAGAGTTTCTGCTCTCCGTGTCTTTAGTGATGTGAAGGGATATTAAGACTGAATTTTTCATGCCAATAGCGGGGAAAGCGTTTCCATGCCTTGTGTAAGCGTAAGTGGAGCATGGTGCTCAAATGCCATGAGAAACCTTTCAAGACAGGAGCTTAGAAAGATGCCGAATGGGATGGTGGTTTTATAGGGCAACACTGGTGGCTTTTAAAATGAACACATCTGACAATTTTGAAGATTGTTTTTATCATGTCAACCAAATGCTAACTCTCAGGGCTCGGGGTCGGATGCACATGGATGACTGGCTCACCTTCTCACTCATGGGCCACCGCCTGGCATGCTAGAGGCAAGATACGGGGTGGGATGGGTGCCTGGTCTGACCCTGGAGGACAATACCCACATTTTCCTTCAGAGATGAGAACGAGCCGGGCCATCACTGCACATCAGAGCTCACAAATTGTGTGAAGAAGGGGCCTGTGGGAAGGAAAAGCGACTGGATCAGGGCAGTGGAGGTGAACGGCTCTGTCTAGGACAGTTTCTTAATAGACTCCATCAAGATGCTCTCACAATGTAAGGACAGCCCATAAAGCAGGGATGCCAAATCTCTCCCATTGCTCCTAAATGATATGGCATTTGTTCCTCCATGGCTGCAATGGTAGCGGAGCTCCTCCTGGCTCTAAGTCATTCCTCAGCACGTTCGATGTGCTGCAGATGTATCCGCGGATAACCCAGTTTCTTCTTGGTACTGTCAGTCTCCAGTAACGAGGCTGCGTAAAATTAAAAGCTCTCGCTTCTGTATCTGGAGCGAGCACATTTTATCAGATAGCAGCTTGTTCTGATGAAGTGGAGTACGTTATTACCTGAGTCATCAGGGGCTCTGGCTTTTTTTTTTAATGTCAGCTTTCCAGGGTAGCTTTGTTATGTGCAGTGCTGCCTTTGAATTCGGCCACTGACACCCCGACATCACAAAAGGAGGGATTCTAGTGGGATGCTTTCAGGGAAGTGTAATGGGAAACAGTCTGGTCTGAGCGGCAACTCCAGTATCGTCGGCCGTGGACTCAGACAGGGATTCGCTTTGCAATTAAACAGCGACGCGGGAAGTTATTGAAAAAAACATGACAGGAGATTCTCCTGTGTGGCAACAAGGAATTGCTGCGTAAAGACCAGGTGTGTCTGATGCACATGGAATTCACCCATAGCATCTACTTGAATCATCCGTGGAGATTAAGACGCCTTATCAAGCCCTCAAACTTTGCTGGGTCTATGTCAGACTTCTCCTTTTGCTGCCTGTAGACTCTTTCTCTAATCCTGCTGCTCTTTGAGATGCTCCTAAAGTTCCTCTCTCATTTCTTTTTTTTTTTTTCTGTCTGCATCACGTCCTGGGTGTTTTCACCAGTATGACCTACAACTTTGTACGGCTGACAAATATTTACTTCTCTTTTATTGGCTTCTCTCTCTCTCTCTGTCCACTTCCACCATTGAGGCTTGAGTACCTACCGCCTTGGGCTGACCATCTCTTCAGCAATATTTGACGTTAGACCTCCTAACCACTGTAAAAAAAAAAAGGCAGCCAAAAATCAATTATTTTCCTTCCCACACCTCACTGTTTTCAGGCATCCTAGTATCCCAGAAGCAGCAAACCATCTTTACTGGATTTTAGTGTATCAGGCACCATCTGGCAGAGGGATGGACGCGTGCCTACAAGCAGGCAGGCAATACACAACTCAAATGTTTTAAAACCTACATTCCCTAAGTGCATCTTTTTCATCGGAGCATGTGTGAGAGGAGGTGTTGGACTCTCAAGGGACTCCAGGAACACATGTCCGATGGAGTTGCCACCCCACAGCCATGGCAGGAGATCTTATTTGACCAAACAAGCAGGGTGTGAGGAGCTCCTGTCCCTTATTCCCACCTTTTCCCATGCTAACTCTATTTGGAACAATTCTTTCTGGCCTCTCTACCTGTCTTTACTCAGGCAAACTAAAAGCTCTTTTTCCTGAGATTACTTGGGAGGCAAAACATGCAGTTTCAAAGCAAGTGATGATGTGGAGGGAGAAAAAAGAAATACAGAAAAAGCAGACCACATTGGTGATGTCTAAAGAAGATACCGAGCAAGCAGGGCAGGGATCTTAGGGACTTCCAGAGATAGGAATTGGATTCTAGTTTTACCACAGGGTTCAGTAAAGATTTGATTTTAAAGATCAGAGACAAAGGCCCTGGATTATAGACGGTCGTAGACTGCGCTCTGCTATGTTGTGAGGGCAACTGGTAGAGGGTACAGCCACAGGAATCCCAACCAAGCAATGCAGAAGCGGCTAAGCTAACTCATTGCACTCTTAGGTATCACACACATACCACTGAGAGGAAAACCACACACCTTTGTGCATTTTAAAATCCTACAGCTGAGAGGCTGGAGAAGAACCATGAGCACCTAGATGAAATGGAGGAGGCTGCACGCTGTCCCCCCACAGCAGGCTCCCCCGGCCTGAACGCTGCGACACGCGTGGTTGCTTCTGTCCCCCTCTGCCCCGGACTGGAAATACAGAATGACAGGGGTTGGGAGGGACCCTTGGAGATCATCTGGTCCAAACCCCCAGCTAAAGCAGGGTCACCTACAGCAGGTTGGACAGGACGGCATCCAGGCAGGTTTTGAATCTCTCCAGAGAAGGAGACTCCACCACCCCTCTGGGCAGCCTGTGCCAGTGCTCTGCCACCCTCAGAGTAAAGTTTTTCCTCACATTGCGATAGAATTTCCCGTGTTCCAGTTTGTGTCCGTTGCCCCTTGCCCTGTCGCTGGACACCACTGAGAAGAATCTGGCCCCATCCTCTTGCCACCCACCCGTTAGATATTGATAAGTATTGATGAGATCCCCTCTCAGCCTTCTCTTTTCCAGGCTGAACAGCCCCAGGGCTCTCAGCCTTTCCTCAGCAGAGAGATGCTTCAGTCCCCTTCCCCTAACCATCTTCATAGCCTCCACTGAACTCTCTCCAGCAGTTCCCTGTCTTTCTTGAACCGGGGAGCCCAGAGCTGGACACAGCACTCCAGATGTGCCCTCACCAGGGCAGAGTAAAGGGGTAGGTCAATCTCCCTCGACCTGCTGCTCTTTTTAATGCACCCCAGGAGACCACTGGCCTTCTTGGCCACAAGGGCACATTGCTGGCTCCTGGGCAACTTGCCAATGGGAACCACGAGGCTGGTTCTTTTCCTAAGGGCATGATTTTGTAGGGATAGGTAATAGCTGTTATTAGGAGGGTGATCTGTGTGGAAAGCATCAACATGCCTTTAAGCACGCAGTTTGTCTTCACTTGTCTTACCTTGCTTCTATCCTAAGCTCGGTCACAGCTTCAATGTGACAATTATGATGTGATTTAGGTCAGATTTATTTCCAGCAACTGCTTTGCATTACAGCAGATGGCAGCCTTTCCCAAATTTTCAGAAACGAAGAGAACCTGGATTTCAGATAATACATGTCTTTTCTTGTCTTCTGATGTCTGCTTGCCACCAGCAGAAGCCTCAGTAGGAGCTGAGCAACTGCATGGAAGGAGCTAGAGGTAGAAACAAGACCGAAATCACCTCCTTGCGTTTGCAGGGCTTAGCTGCTCACCAGAGGGCTGATCAGCTCTTGCACCACCTCTTTATTCATCTTGGACCATGTTTCCCTTCCAACTCCTATCAGAGTTCAAAATCAGAGTCATTAAAAATCCACGTTAATTCATTTCTTCACCTTGACAACAACACATAACAGAAAACACATCACGCTTTGTGGGTAGGTATGTCAAAATCAAAGTGACGTTTTTGAGTGCTTGGTTTAAGACGATGTTCGTGCCGTATTAAAAAGCACCTCTGTTAAACAACCTACAGCAGCTGGCTGAATAAACTGTGGTGTGGGTGAGGCCCCACATTACTTCATCTGCTGGGGACTGTCCAAAAGAGCCTCAGATATGCTCTTGTGGATTCACCCAGCCCTGAAAAGCAAGGAGAAAAGTGATCAGCACTCTTCTGTCCTGCCCCCTTTTTATTCCCAGCTTGTGGAGCCAAAACAGGAATGCTTCTTGGGACAAGTTTTTTTTGAGATGACTGCAGGCACACTAAGCTCTTTCTAATACTCTCTAGACCCTCTGGAAGCATTCCTCGCTACCACATGGCAACTTCCTTGTCCATATTGTATTTTTTACACCTACCTGACCAGTATTAATGGGTCCTAGCGGTCTGTTTCGCAAGCACAAGGGGTGCAAAGATGTCTTCTTCTGGGAGGTTGTTCCTCACGCGAAAGCAAAAGAGCATGGATTTACTTCTACGTAGGCTCTGCCTTCAATTTCTACTCTTTATCCCGCTTCTGTTCTCACAAAATATGTTAATGGCATCCAGATGCTTATTAACACGTTTCATACTAACAAACCAGAGACAGGAAATACAGGCCAGATGAGGAAAAGAACAACTTAAACAATAGTTAAGAGAGATGAGAAGAATTCAGAGTCAACAGGACCGAGTAAAATTTACTCTGGAGCCTTCAAGAAACTAATCAAACGGTTGTCGCAAACGACTTAATAAACTCTGGGGGACAGGAGAGGTCCCGCAAGACCAGAGAACCTATTATCGACATCTAGGGGGACATCCAAATACAGCATTAATTAATCTTAAAGGCTCACGTGATCCTAAAGCAACCGCTACGGGCTTACAAAAACCAGCTGTGTCTAACCAACTCCATTTCTCTCTTTGAAAAGACAGCTGCCCCGGCAGCTAGGGAAGGGAAGTCACAGATACGCCCAATCTTCACTCCAATAATACTGGCTCATGCGGCCACCGAAGGAAACGGTCTAGACAATGTTACTACGAGGTGAACAAGGCGAGCAAGTTGTTTACGCTCAAGGTGTAACATTTATCACGGCTCAGTGTGTCCCTCACAGCTGCTGCCGCTGGAACGTTGGCTCCCGAAATCCAGCTGAAGAGGCGGGAGGCTGTATTTTTCGCGTGCGTACCGCCAGCAATGGGAGACGCAGGGAGAAAAGAGTTAATTTCACAAAGGAAATCACCGCCAGCGATGAAACGACCCCAATTCCCTATGTTATACTCAAGGTCTTGGCGTTCCCCATCATCTTTTCCTTACACCACATGCGCACCGCTCACCCTCAGTTCAGCTTTTAATGAAAGAAACACTTAAAATAACTCTTCCCCCAATCTACCCGGCCTGCCAAGACTGTTGCAGACAGCAGCTTACATCTGTCCCTCAGAGGACTCTTTTCATCCTTTTGAAAGCTGCCCTCTTCTTTCCCAGCTCCGTAGAGAAATCTGGCTAACTAGAAATCTCGAGGCCATTATACTGCAGTTCTCCCCATCCTCCTGGCTGCATTAATTATTAATAGCTCATCATTAAATTTTAATAAATTGAATATCAGAGGTTTAAGGCTCGTTAGGGCACCTTTCCTCCCTCTTTCTTCTTCAAGGTTGGACACGTTCATTCAGCGTCAGGCAGGGGAAGCTATCGATCGGTAACTTTTGCGGAAATTTGCAATGTCTTTATTTCCAAACTCTGCACAAGCACTCAGAATACAAAATCCTTGGCTTTGGGTTGCTTTTTTCCTTTAAGAAAACAAAAAAACCTACCCAAACAGTCCGTTAAAGTCTTTGGCCTCAACTTGCTCTTCAGTTGTTGGCGTGGGAGTTGATGAGTTCTAGCTTTGTTGGTTAATGAGTTCGTTTCACAGGGGGATGGGAGTAACCTGGCTGTGTCAGATGGTTGGGCTGCATAGGACCGATCCTAACGCAGAATCTGTCCCCTGAAGGGTGGTGAATTGGGGACACTCCAGGAGAAGCGCAGAAACCTGTGGCAGGGAGGGAGCCTCTCCATCATCTTTTTCAGGGTGGTCTACCCCGTCCTAGCAGTGCACAGCCCCACTCTCAGGTGCAGCAGTGACACTGCCAGCAGCACTAATATTCGCTTGGATAGGGTTGTTTTGGTGTGGATGATTCACCTCACCTTGCGGTTAAAACCTGAAAGGAGGACTCTGTAGAACACCCGAATTGGTCAGCGTTGGAGGCTCAAGCACCCAAAACTGAAATGCTTCTGGATGGGCAGAAACGTACTGAAACAAAGAACCATCAGGCTGAGAGAGTTGGGGTTGTTCAGCCTGGAGAAGAGAAGGCTCCGGGGAGACCTTATTGTGGCCTTCCAGTCCCTAAAGTGGCTACAGGAGAGCTGGGGAGGGACTTTTTACAAGGGCGTGTAGTGATAGGACAAGAGGGAATGGCTTCAAACTGGAAGAAGGGAGATTTAGATGAGATATTAGGAAGAAATTTTTCACTTTGAGGGTGGTGAGGCATTGGCCCAGGTTGCCCAGAGAAACTGTGGCTGCCCCATCCCTGGAGGTGTTCAAGGCCAGGTTGGACAGAGCTTGGAGCAACCTGGGCTGGTGCTCCCAGATGAACCCCCATGGCAGGGGAATTGTGAAAAAGTTATTCAATGCAATCTGGGAACTCTTATTTGTTTTTCTTTCCCCCCATCCTTGAAATAGTAGGGAAATTCCAGAGACACTAAGATCTGGTACTCAAAAGTGAGGCAGAACTACAGTTTTAGACTACCTCATCTGACATCCATACTGAGCAAAATAAAGAGAAAGCTGATCACAGCTCACCCATAAAGGACAATAACATAATGTCAATCAACAATTTATTTTTTTTTTTTCCAAAAATCACATCTGACAAACCTGCTTTCCTCCTTTGAGGTAACAAGTTTGGCAGATAAAAGGCAGTCGTAATGGAGTTTTGTAAGACATTTGACTCAGCGTGGAGCAACGTTATGATTAAGAGATTACCACTATCAGAAAAACCCATGTTAAATGCTGACAGCTTCCTGGTGGCAGCTCTGCCATGGACAGGACAGAATCTCTCTGGACCTGACGCCGCTTCGCAGTGCCGCTCGGCATCTGGGAGCAAAGGAGAGGTGATGCCAGCCAGGACATGCACGGGATGGCAGGATCAGCCAGGCGGCAAGCTGGATTGAGGGAAGACATTTACCAACCGCTGCTCCAGGCGTTGCCCTTTTATATTTTTGAATACCGAGCGCAAAGATGGGTTAAACACCCCAACCCTGGGGACTCCCTCACATGGCCGCTCTTCTGTTCCTCTGCTGTGTCCTGGGGAAGCCAACCTCTGCTATCCCACCTTTATCCTTCTGTAATGGGAATTAGCCCCTAAATTACAGTCTGTGAGAATGTTTGGGGCCAGAAGAGCCTGAGCCTCTTGTGCGACACTTTTTTTTTTCCCGCTGCAGAAACATAAATCCAGCCTGGCTTTATTAACCATTAGCCTATAAAGATAAAAATATAACAAAATGCAGACACGCGTGGTCTATAAATACACGCGTGCTGGCGTGAGGAACGCTAATGCCAGGCCTCCCCAGTTATGAAAAATACTCCGCTGTATAAATACTGTGCATTAGGCAATATTGTGTTAAGGACGGGGGGGGTGGGGCGTTTTTTTCCCCCCTTTAGGGCTGGCACGGTCTCTAGTCAAGCCCCCCCCTCTCCATTTTTGCAAAGGCACTTGCCCCGGCTCCGGCGTTCCCTGCCAGGAGCTGCCAAGGACACGAGCGACTGATTCATCCAATGTCCAAAAGGCACTCGCACACACCTTCTGCTTCTCCTGCTCTGCAACAGGTGGAGTGAGATTTCCGTGTGATGAAGAGTGACGCTGGCAGAGACCAACACTGAAAACACCTGGAGCGACGGTGGAGCTGAGGTCTTCACTATCGCTTACCCTGTGTCTCTCAGCAAAGCCGCTCTGAATCCACTTTTAAGGCAAATAAGTGAAAAAGCATTAAATATCCATACTCCATGCTCTTACGTGACATTTTAAAGACCTTCTGATAGATTTAGCTCCCTTTTAGAAGCGAAGCGACCTGATTAAATGACCAGAGGCCCCAGCAGCTTGGCTCTGCAGAGCCTGGGACTGGCTTTGTCCAGCCAACCACCGTGACCACAGGCTGTGGGGAAGGGGCAGCCGATGGGACAGGTGCCCACATCCCTGAGACCCATCTCGGACGTTTCTCCTCCGGCGATGGTGGAGGGTGGCACCACAGGATCATCCTGTGGTGGGACCCATGGACACTGGTGAGGCTGCACCTCAAATAGCGTTCAGTTTTGGGCCTCTCACTACAAGAAAGACATTGAGGTGCTGGAGCGTGTCCAGAGAAGGGCAACGGAGCTGGTGAGGGGTCTGGAGCACACGGATGATGAGGAGCGGCTAAGGGACCTGGGAGTGTTCAGCCTGGAGAAAAGGAGGCTGAGGGGAGACCTTATTGCTCTCTACAGTTCCCTGAAAGGAGGGTGTAGCGAGGGGGGGGGGTCAGTCTCTTCTGCCAAGGAACAGGCAACAGGACAAGAAGAAATGGCCTCAAGTCGCACCAGGGGAGGTTTAGGATGGATATTAGGAAAAAGTTCTTCACCAAAAAGGTTGTCAAGCACTGGAACAGGCTGCCCAGGGAAGTGGTGGAGTTGCCATCTTTGGAGGTATTTAAGAGATGCGTAGACATGACACTTAGGGACATGGTGGACTTGGCAGTGTTGGGTTAATGGTTGGAGTCGATCCTCAAGGTCTCTTCCAACCTAAACGATTCTATGACTCTACGA
Organism: Anarhynchus alexandrinus; assembly: GCA_008711295.1. Lineage (NCBI taxonomy): Eukaryota > Metazoa > Chordata > Aves > Charadriiformes > Charadriidae > Anarhynchus > Anarhynchus alexandrinus. Next base: position 967,094 of record VUYV01000183.1, on the reverse strand, counting down.
CACATCCCCATTACAGGGCAACACACCCCAGAAAGGCAAACTGGGCAGGTGAGACCGTGACGTCTCAAACCCACTGCCATTTGGAGCCTTTCATCCCCTGTAGTCCTCTTTTTGGGTGATTGGCCAGGTAAAACGAAAGCAGGCACACCTGCATCTCAGTCCTATGGAGACTTTGGAAAACATCAGCCACTAGGCCAAACTGGAAGCACNGGGGGGGGGAAGGAGGCCAATTAAACCAGCAGGTTGTCTCCACGTTGCTCAGGGCTAACAGAACAGATGATGGCATCGCTGGAAGCTGCGTTTGCTTTTAATTGTCCTCGTTCCACTGAATAACTAATTCTCTCCTCCTCCCACATGACAGAAGTTTAAAAAAAAAAACAAACCCACCCAAAAAACAGCATGGGTTTTTTTTGGAAAGGATGAGTTGACTCAATTCCCTTCCTACAGCACATGACAGCAAAGCTGCAGTTTTTAGCTCTGCATCCAGGCAAGGTTAGAATATCGCCGCATGCATTTTGTTTTGCTTCAGATCTTCTGGGAGCAGCTTAAAAAAAAAAAATATATTTTGGAGAGAAGAGGCTACAGAAGCACTAAAGGCTTCGGTGTTCATGCAGCCAAGAGAAGGGAATAGCACAGGTCGATCCTGTTTGTAAGCCGGTCATATTTAAAAGTTATTTTATAGGTATCGGAGTGCCGAGACGTGGGAGGTGCCGGGAACTCGTCGAGATCTCAGCGTCATCCAAGGGAAGAAGTGAATCTCCTCAGCTCAGAGATGAAACACTCATCCTTTGCGGGGCTGTTTCCCAGGAAAGACATCACTTTTCCCTTGTCCTTTACCCACTTACGTTTCCAGCATTTCCCAGGAGACGCTGAAGGGAATCGTTATCTAGGTTGAAGAACAGATGACCAAAAAAAACCCCAAAACACATTGACAGGCATGAGTCCAGCCAACATGGTTCAGTTAAAAAAAATAATCACATATTTCAGTAGAAACGCTTAAAAAAAAATCATAACCACAGTGAACGTGACTGAGAAACTGTCAGATAAAACAACTGCAGAGGAAAAGTGAATATGATGAAATTTTTCTTTTTTAAGCAGAAGCAAATACAAACCAATGAGCTATAATTAAGACAATGGGATGATCTTAGGAGTTATTAAAGACACATAGGAAGCTTCTCCCATCCCCCCCCCCAAGTGATTTAACTGTGTACTGCACTTTCATCTACTGTCTAAAAATGGGAATTATCATTTCCAACCTACCCCTCTCCCGTGCCGCTCGTTCTTCACGGGGAATCCTTCGGAGTCACATGCCGTGGAGGGAAAACCTTTTAATAAGACCTTTCCGCTAGGAAGAGGAAAAACAGACCATCCTGGTGCGAGTTATAACTCCAAAGGACTTGACTCTCCTCATATTTCTGAAAGGCAGCAGATGTCCAGCAGCAATCTTGGTACAGAGCTGTTATTATGGCCATCGACAGGGTAAAAGAAGGAAGTCAGAGAAGATTAATAATTTACTCCTGCCTCGGAGCTGTTCAGTGACACTAAATCAGCAAAAGCATTCACAGTAAAACCCCCATGATATCGCAGGTGCTGCCGAATTACGAAGGAGTTGCCTCTGCACCAGCCGATCCGTAAGGTCACCTGCGCCCACGCAGAGGATGCGAGAACGTCTCAGCCCCCGACGTGGTGGTGCTGGGCCCTCGGCGGGGACGGCAGCACCGAGTATTCGCTGGTGCCGTCGCTGCCATCCCCAAGGCATCCTCACCAGTGCAGCCAGGCAAACATCTCAGGGCAGAAACCAGGGAGATACTGGTGCTACCATTCCCTCCCGCCAGCCCCAGGAGGACAAGGACAGCCAGGCTCACTGGCAGCAAAATCGAGAGTGGCAGGTAAAATGGGGATGGGGAACGGTTGTTCACTGCCTCTTGTAACACCAGAAATTGGGTATAAAGCAAAGTCATCAGGCAACAAGCTCAAAACCAAACAACAGGCACTTTATAGCATGGGGCTGAGCCTCGGGTCTCCTTGCCGCGAGAATTTCAGGTGCTGGAAACCTGTTTGAGCTCAAATGAAGTTACATTAAAGGAAGAAAAATCCAAGGATGCCACCCCATACTCAGAAAGTCTCCAAGGCACGACTTGTATGAGGCTTGGGCAGCGTCATATCTGCTTGTCCTGTCCTCCACCCTCCCGGGCACACACACCACTGGAAACCAAACAGCGGGGCTGGATGGACCTTGCCGTGTAAAAGAGCGATTACTCTGCATCCAAATGCTTATGGTACAAGAAGACCTGGAGGACTGCCCTCAAGTTCTCCTTGCTCTACAGTTCTGACACCAGGGGCTGAGGGTCCATCTGCCTCTTCCACACCAGGACCTGGCACCGTCCACCCATTTTGCTGTCTTCCTGTTGCTCTGCACAGCAGCTGTGAAAAGGACCATCTCTTCCAGGGCTGGAGGGAGAAGGAGGAACCAAGGCAGAAACGTAAAGATTCCGGCACTGGAGCTTATGGCTAATGCTGTTCTCTAACGCGGCATGTCTGAAGCCACCGGTCCCCGCTGCCGCATACTTTGCGGTCCCATGGGGCTGCGTTTGGGCTGGAGGCTCTCACAGGAGCACCTTGGGTTTGAGGGAAGAAAAGCACTTTTTATGCTGCTCTTTAAATCTGTCACCTCTTTGCTCGCAGGAGGGACAGATGGACAAGCGGTCGCTGGACCAGGCGGCTGTTTCTCATGCAATAGCACATGGGTGTTTCCCCAGCTCGGCCGTGTCACTGGGTACATTCCCGTGGGATACCACATCCGAAGCCGGTTCGACACAGCGCTGATCGCTGCGAGCAAAAGAGGGTCCTGAGCTCTGGAAGCAGCACATGGGAAGGGGCAGGCTCACTGCTGCCTGCGCAGAGGCCATGCTGGCCGAAAAGCTCCCGCCGCAAGTTATGGGAACCAGCAGAGCTCCCGCAGAGACGCTTTCCCAGATCTTCGTCACAGGACGCGCAACAGCATGTTGCTGGACAGGCTGGACAGATGGGCTGAGGTTCAACAAGGCCAAGTGTCAGGTCCTGCACTTGGGTCACAATAACCCCATGCAGCGCTACAGACTGGGGGCAGAGTGGCTCGAAAGCTGCCCGGCAGAAAAGGACCTGGGGGTGTTGGTGGACAACCGGCTGAGTATGAGCCAGCAGTGTGCCCAGGTGGCCAAGAAGGCCAACACCATCCTGGCCTGCATCAGGAATAGTGTGGTGAGCCGGACTAGGGAAGTGATCATCCCCCTGTACTCGGCACTGGTGAGGCCTCACCTCGAGTACTGTGTTCAGTTTTGGGCACCTCACTACAAGAAGGACATTGAGGTGTTGGAGCGTGTCCAGAGAAGGGCTACTAAGCTGGTGAGGGGTCTGGAGGACAAACCTTATGAGGAACGACTGAGGGATCTGGGGTCGTTTAGCCTGGAGAAGAGGAGGCTGAGGGGAGACCTTATCACCCTCTACAACTACCTGAAAGGAGGTTTTAGAGAGATGGGAGCTGACCTCTTCTCCCTGGTGACAAGTGATAGGACGAGAGGAAACGGGTTCAAGTTATGTCAGGGCAGGTTTAGATTGGATATTAGGAAGTATTTTTTCACTGAAAGGGTTATTAAACATTGGAATAGGCTGCCCAGAGAGGTGGTGGATTCACCATCCCTGGAGGTGTTTAAGAAAAGGGTAGATGAGGTGCTTAGGGACATGGTTTAGAAGTGGGTGGGTGGTGGTTTGTTTTGGGGTGTTTTTTGGTTGTTTGTGGTTTGGTTTTTTTTTTTGTGGTGTGGTGGTTTTTTTTGTTTTTTTTTTTTTCTTCTCTCTCTCTTCAGGGTAGGTTAACAGTTGGACTTGATGATCTTAAAGGTCCCTTCCAACCTCACTAATTCTATGATTCTATGATTCTATGTGTACAAGTCACATCCTATCGCCACGAAAGAGCCTTAGAAGCTGCGTTTCCAGGATGATCACAGCCCTTGTGTTAAAGCTGAGCGCTACAATTAAAAATAGACAAGCTTTGCCAGGGTTTTTTACCGAAAAGGAAGCAGGGGATTGCACAAGCCAAGACTAGGACCAGTAAATCTGGTCTAAATTCAACAACAACCAGGCTTAATCCAGGCTGAAAGACAGCGTGCGGGTAGGTAGCTGTAATCATTGTGATAGATTTATATCGCAAAACTGAAAATACATTTTTAGAATCAGGCCTGGAGCGCCACTTCAGAAAGAGATCACGCGTGCCACAGCAGGGGCGTTCCGGGATTTGCAGAACACCCTGAAATACAGGAGGACCACTGGGGTGACTTCATCCTGTCGTTAAACCTTTTCAGGATACCAGTCTTTATTCTTGTGGGTGTAAAGAGCACAGACGGAATTAGAAAAACCTCCTCCCCAGCCCGCACCGGGCATCTAGGAACCGCACCTCACGCTTCCTGGGATCGCTTCAACCCAAAAGGCTGAGTCAGCGAAGGGAGCGGAGCGCTGCCTCCGTCCTGGGCTACCCCACCGGCTTTCCCTTAGGAAAGCCCCCCCCGCAACCTTCCCTGTCAACACGCTCCTGCCCTGCTGTGAGTCAATGCACTGAGCTGCCCCCGCTTCTGCTTTGAGGGCGGGGAAAAAATAAAAATAAAAAAAGGCTTCGTTAGCGAGTTGCTGTGCCAGACCTTTTACCAGTGTTAAATCCATGCAACTTCCTGCAGCTGAAAAGCAAATCAGCTCATTAAATCACCTGCAGCACGGCAGATTGCACAAGGAGCTGCACCCTACACAGCAGTGGTGCACAGCGAGACCACAAAAAGCTACTTACTGGTTTCCAGTTGCACATGTTCAGCTCAAAAATGGCCCACGCTTACCTCATTTCCACAGACCTGCCGCAATCTCCCAGGCAACAGTCCCATCCCATCTGCTGGGTGCCTCTTTCCATGCAAACAAACTTTTGATAGCAGGTTAAGGCCACAGATCTCCTTCGCAGCTGTTTTTTTTTCAGGTTTTTTTTTGTTGTTGTTGTTGGTTTTGGGTTGGTTTTTTTTTTGCAGGTATAAGGGGCTGATTTAGGCTGCCCCCGAAGCAGAGCTGTAATCCTCCCAAAGCCGGCACGGTGCGACCTCTTGCGCTTCTCCCAGCTCCCAAATTTGTTCAGGAGCAAAGGCCTTACAAGCTTGGAGTGCTTCAGCCAGCTGGTTGAGCCAGAGGGATCATTTTACTTTTAATCTGACATTCATTTTACAGTTTACAGAGAACAGGACCTTCTGTTTAAATTGTTTATTAAAGAACAGAAGCCCCGGGGGGGGGACTACGGGGGACAGAGAACTCAAATAGGGAACTGCAGTCAAAGCTACTGCTTTTAGTTAGCTTGCACGTCATATGGAAATTGTTCCTCAAACTATTCGACTTCCTTTTGACAGTGGGATTTCTGTGTCTCGGGCATATGAATACCCACTTAAAAATGGGATTAACAAACCCAGCTTGGGTCAAGAAAAATACACACCTGGCAGAGAGCATGGGGCTATCTTAGCCTAACGCTACCCAGAGGAACCACCGGTTCTGCTAAGGCTACACCTTCTTCTGCAGCATTTCTTTTGGGGTGTGGAGAAGTATAACGAAAGCGTAAAGTACCACCTTAATGAGGGAGAAGATTAATGATGGTTGAGTGTTGGGCCTGAACCTCTCCTTCCCTTCTACAGGGGACACGCATGTACCCAACTGCGCTGTTGGCTTCACACCAGCCTCCAACACAGGGTGAGCACACCTCTTTACACATGGCTGCTGCCATTCCATTCTCAGCCTGTTCTCACAAGTCGTCTTTATACTGCTTATACTGCTTTGTAGCTGTCATCACGCCCTTTTCCGATTTTTCATATCCCCGTAGTCAACAAGACCAGGGCCAGAGAAGCAGCGTCAATCCCATTTTGTGGAAGATGGAATCAAGAGCTCCTAACATTTTACAAGAGCCCAACCATTTACGTTAAAGATTTTGCTTACATTTCATTATTTGTAACTTAGGGAAGAGATTGTATAACTCTGTCTTTTGAACAAGAATCTCGCCTTTGTTAACATAGGATTAAATATAAAAAAGGTCACATCTGAAAGGAGCCCTTCAAAATCCAGGACTGGGGTAACACGCAACACCTTTGCAGTTACTTCTTTTCCCGTGATCTGAATCCACACGTGCAGAACAGTCATCTTACGCGACAGCAGAAGGGCCATCTAGAGCCACCTGCCCCATCCCTCAGAAAACAAAGCAACAGACAATCCCAGAATTTCTATTTTTGAAAAGTGTTTACTCACGTAGTTTGAATAAATTAATTTGCAAATAAAAATTAACCTACAGTATAATATAGTCAGAATAAAATGATTAGAACAACTACAATACAGGGGTTTCTTGCTGCATAAGTTTCGTTACTTAATGCATATAATCTGGAAAATGTCAAAATCAGTTATATTTCTATGGAAAGGGAGTAACAGCAGTTACTTGTACATGACACCTAACTGAACTTATAACACAGGTTTCCTGACACATGCATTTCCTGAGTGAACCAAACAATATATATAATTTCTTTTTAAAAATGGAGAAACAGTTGACAGTCAAAGTAAATAATTCATGACATGTAAGCAACAGAGATCTCTCTTTAAACCAAGAATTTCTTGGTTTCCAAAGAAAACCAAGTTTCTCTTTAGAACCGCTTCGAAAGGGAAAGTTAAAGCTACACTATAAGCTACAGAAATCTGCTACTGTCAATTATACAGTACGGATTTTGAGAAAAAAAAAAAAAAAAAAGGTTGAAGGAGAGCAAAAAAAAAAAAGCTCAACTCAATCCTCGAAAGGTCAGGTTGTGTTTGCCATGAAGCAGAGTGGGTTAGCAGCAAAGCTGGATGTAGTGCACTGGCCTTTTCTGGTGGATAGAGGGAAAGGATGGGCAGGGATGGGCGAGTGGAGAGAGACTGCTGACCAGAGCCCATCGCACGCAAGCATCCCACACCAAGGTCTACAAGACCAGTCCAGCCCCCGCTCAAGCCCTCCCCTAACCCACTGCCGATGGTGTCCCACCGCAGAAGGGCGCCAGGATGCAGGCGCACGTCCCTTCAGTACTGGGCTTCAATTTTGTTCTGCGTGTGGCTCCGATGAGTATTGGCACCTCGCGGCAGGGTGAAGGGAAGCCTGCAAAGGCCGGGGCTGCCACTTGTCAGGTGAAAGGCAGAGCATCTGACCGAAAAGCCCGTTCACAAGTTGTGACGGTGGCCGAGTCGCGAATCGCTCCCTGCTCCCCACAGGTGGCACGGGCGCATCTGCCTCTCCCCCTCGCCGCCCTCCCCCCAAAACAGCAAGGAACAAAACAAGCCTCATCTTTCAGGTTTGTTAATGTTTAACACTGGAAAAACCCTCACGGATGTCACTAATGCTAAATAAAGAGATGTGTTAGCATGAAGGGAGAAAAAAAATCCTTAATCTAGACTAAGTTGCATATTCAAAGAGTCTGGTAAATATTCTCCTTATAACCAGATCTTAAGTACAGTCCTACCAAAAAGCCATTTTAAGAAGTCCTTCTTAGCTACCTTTCAACACGGTTAAAGCACACCTTTATGCCATTCTAATTTGCATTAGCTTCATTTAAAAAGCATTTTAACTATTCTAAGAACTCAGCATTTTAGATTAAAAAAGATTTTTCTACCGTTTCCATCTCACGTCCTTCTCCATCCAGAACTACTCTACGCATCCATTCGCTGGATGTAACACACTATGACCATGCTACTCTCTAAACATTCTACGGATTTTCAATAATAAAGATAAATAGAAAAGAGTTAATATACACGTTATATTTTACAACGTTTGCATCCAAGCTGTAAACTAATGGTCTTTGAACTATTTACCCTCCATATACAAAAAGAATGAAGCAACTTTCAAACACTGTGGGTATGTGATTCAAAACCACTGAATGGAAGGCATCGAAGTTCATTCCACAACGCTCCCTTCACCTCTTCAGAAGTAGTTATTAACTAAAACAAGAAAAAAAAAAGCAGGAGGTCTACCCCTTCTCCTCCCCCCCCCCCCGTTTCTTCCAGACTTTCCTCGATTAGAGACAGATTTAGCTGTTGTAACAACAACAACAAAAAAAACAAACAAAAATTCTTCATCTTAATGCAAACCAGCAAAGCCCAGAGAATACAAAAACCAGTTGGTTTAAAAATCGGAATCGCTTAGCTTATCAGTTTCCTGCAGTCCTTGGTAACACAGGTGTTAGTCAAGAGGTCCTTGGAAAATGAGTCTGATGTAGCCTTGCTCACCAGCCAGCTGATGCGCACAGAAGGGACAGGCTGCGTGAAAAGTGTGAGTACCGTGAGGGAGAGGAATTTGGGACCAATACGCAGTTGTCTTTTCTGAGCACACGTGTCCGCACGGGCTGAAGGCGTGAGTTGGAGGTCCCGCATCCACATAAAATCCCGCTTCACATCCAAGCCACAGAGGCACATAGGGGCCGACAGAGCGGCACATGGGACACTCGCGATCCTTGCCGTCTCTCTCCTCTTTGTTTCCCCAGTTGTGATAGCCGTGGACATGGCCACAGTTCAGATACACCCATGGCTGCTTTTCGTCTACCACATCTTTCCTCTTCATGCTGGGAAACGCCAAGGTGTTAAACCCCACCGGACACTGGGGCCTCGCCGCATTTATCTCCTGTCTGAGCGCCTCCAGGTGCTTGACAGTAGGAGTGCGTGAAAGCCCTTCTGCAGTGCGCCACAGCAGCGTCGCTCCACACAGGTCAATTAGAGAGCCATCTTGGAGCTGGTTCGTTTCGTTCTCAACCTGGTAACGGACAAAGAGGAAGAGAACTTGAACACATTCAAGAAACTTGAACACAGGAAGTTCCATCTGAACATGAGGAGGGACTTCTTTCCTTTGAGGGTGGCAGAGCACTGGGCACAGGCTGTCCAGAGAGGTGGGGGAGTCTCCCACTCCGGAGACATTCCAAACCTGCCTGTCCAACCTGCTGGAGGTGACCCTGCTCTGGCAGGGGGGTTGGACTGGATGATCTCCAGAGGTCCCTTCCAACCCTGACCATTCTGTGATTGTCATCTAAGGTTACCTGGAGAGTAACCGAATGCACTTTCATAACACAAATCTGCCCGGAAGATCCAGACAAAGTTTCAAGCAGTTCCTGACTGTCCTATACAAGACAGCCATAGAGAGCCCAGTGTCAGCCTCTCTCTATTTTTTTTTTTTTTTTTAAAAACAAACAACCTTCTTGACAAGTCTTGTTTAGTCCTCCATCACATTTTAGACGGTTTTCTTCAAACACAACTTTACACGTGGCTTTCCTCCCCCTCCAGAAAGAGTCAGCTGTCAGCATTCCTAACTAAATGCATCACTTAAGCGTTCATGTAGCATCTCTTTATTTTTGCTCAGAGATCCCAAGTCACACCAAAACCAATCCCCTCCTGGAAATATCACCAATGCTTTGGAAACAAGAGAAGAAACTCAGAATGCCAAGGTGGAAATGGATATCCAGGTATATAGGCATGTCTCAATAAAACTATAATTACTCCATAAAAAAGGAAAAGTGGAAAAACCTTGAAAGTATAAACTCAAGAGGGAGAATCAGGAAAGTACTGTTTAAAATGTGCGCATGACTTATGACAGTTTGCAGAACACAGCAGACTGGCAACTCAAATTTAGGAGAGCAGTCTAGATCTGCAATTAAGTACTAGTTGGCAGATAAACTCTATCAGCTATTCAGGTCGAGCAAGACACCTTAATGTATGAACACAGACACATAAGAATTCAGCGTAGCTAATTACCGAGGTGACTTCTACACTGAATGAGGCAGATTCCAGCCTCCGTTTGTGCCCAACCACTCACAGTTGTACCCACTTTCAACAGGCTGCGTAAGTCATCGGTCACTACTCTTACCATTTTTCCCCTCTGCTGAGCTGATCTGGTTTCACGGAGGCTGAACACATTCCCACACACGGATATCTCTCTCCACACCCCTGGCTTGGAGTCCTCTGTAAATCCATTACGGGGATGCATTACAAGAACTCCGTTTGTGGTTAGTCCATCCATTTGCCCATCTGATGTCTTCCACTTTGCAGCTTTCTCCTAAGAGAAATTATGTCAATGAAAACTTGATTTGGCTGAAGCGGAGCTATGGATTAGTTTAAAAACATGCCTGCGCTGAACTTGGAGGAAAAACGAAAGAGTTCCCTTACCCCAAGAAAGATGTTTTTTGAGGAGTCAAATCCCGCAGCGTATATTCTTGCTGTAAAAGGAGGGTTGCGTTCACATATGATTCTGCAGGCAAACCTTGATATAGTGCTTTGCACAGACTGCGTATCTGAATTACTCTGACTTCCAGGAACTGTATCTGTCACAACAAAGTCTATAGGACTCTCCGTTGACCGACCAATCTGGAAAGGGATTGGAAAAAAAAAAAAAGCGCACACAAACCTGTTTAGAAGTTTGCCTTTGGGTCTAGGAATATTCAAACTCAAAACATTTAAAAGCGATCAAGAAAAAAAATAAATCACGACATTCCAGTTTGAAGCATTCCCTTCTACCAATCTAAATTTAGATTTCTAAAGCCTAATCTGAATTGATGAGTTATTCCACCTCCATGTGATCAAAGTTATTCTGAAGGCTGAGTACAGCCAAGTGAAGGAAGGGGAAATAAAATGATGTAATTAAGTCAATTCTGAGACGATTTCCCATTGAAGGCTTTCTCATCAGAAAGGTTACACTCAGGTCAGCCGGACCAGTTGCAGCAGTGCCAAACCGGCTAGAAAACAGCAGTTAGATGGGAGAAGAGTGATATTCAGTCACTTTGCATGCCCAGAATATTCTGAATGATGCCAGACTTGGTGGAGGTGTAGATGTAGGAAAATTAGATTATGGGAGCTGACTCTCCGGCTCCAGCAGGGCCCTGAAAAGCAGCATATCTGTCAGGAAAGACCAAGTACAAGATGTTTGTGGCAGGGAGGGGTTACATTAACATGCACAGAACACAACGTCTGACTACAACCAGATTTTTCTAGTAGCTGTGCCTTCTTTTCTGGTTGCGTGGAACAATGAGTTTTGCAGTCCCACACAACTCTACTGGCTTTGATAGAATTCCATGGGTTTCACTGCTTTTCCAGTCAACTCATCTTGTCCTTTTCCTTAAAAAGCATGAAAAGAAGCTACATCATAGAATCACAGAATGGTTAGAGTTGGAAGGGACCTTGAAGACCATGCAGTCCCAACCCCCCTGTCCTGGGCAGGGACACCTCCCACCAGACCAGGTTACTCCAAGCCCCATCCAACCTGGCCTTGAACACTTCCAGGGATGGGGCAGCCACAGCTTCTCTGGGCAACCTGGGCCAGTGCCTCACCACACTCACGGGAAAGAATTTCTTCCCAATATCTCATCTAAATCTCCCCTCTTTCAGTTTAAAACCATTCTCCCTTGTCCTATCACTCCCCTCCCTGATCAAGAGTCCCTCCCAGCTTTCCTGGAGCACCTTTAGGGACTGGAAGGGGCTCTAAGGTCTCCCCGGAGCCTTCTCTTCTCCAGGCTGAACACCCCCAATTCTCTCAGCCTGTCCTCACAGCAGAGGGGCTCCAGCCCCCAGAACATCTTTGTGGCCTCCTCTGGACTTGCTCCCTCTCCCAAACATCCACGTAGCCAGGTTTAAAGCCCACTTACACACTACTACCTTTCACTCACTTCCAGAGCTCTCAACAACCTCTTATAAAATAGCTGACTAACTGCTGGGCAGGAGCCCCAAAAGCCTGAGGAGCGTTTTGGTGAGGGCTGGATGGAGAGCTTTTGCGAGACAAACTACTTTGTCAGAATGTCTTTTTCTATTCCTTCTTAGGCGGGATAACCCATCAGTACACGGGGATTGCCACTGGCGATTTTACAGCAGCATACGTGCCACAGCACGCCCGAAGAGCGAACACTTACACAAACAATAGCTTATGCTGCAGTTAGTTCATTACAGCCCTTTTGCTCTGTTGCAGGTATTTGCAGTTGCACAGCAGCTTCCTCTGCCTCTTATCAACACCTCCCACCTCCTTGGATCCTGCAGTGGCATCACAGCTAAGTGCTGTGACAGCAAAACTCCTCGCCATAAATTAGCGACAACAACAAAAATCAACGCAACATCAGTCCAGGAATCAGAAGGAACAAAGCACACACAAAAAAACCCCAACCCTAAAACAAAACCCTGCCTTCTGAGAAAAAACAGGAAACAATTATAAGATATGAGCACACACCACAGCTGCAAATGTGTTTGTGGCTGCTTCTCATACACACAGGAACTGCAGCAAAGTTGCTCTGAACTGCCAGCGCATCAGAATTGGGCCTCCTCTCTCCGTGTTTCCCAGTGTTACAGACTTACTTCTGGGTTTGCTTAAAGGAGTTAAGGGTATTTTTTCATATTAGTTGTGTCAAAAAGCTCTCCTGTATTTTCACACTATATTTCTTCCACCCTGTCTCCAACTGCCGATCCCAAATCCCTTCCTAAATGCGAGAAGAGTTCCAAGTGCTTCAAGAGAACTGTGAACTTTATTCTTCGTTTTGCAAGGAGGGACCAGGAGACAGGTTACGTGACTTGCAGGCCAGCAATCAAAGGCAAAACCATAATCCTGTGCATTAGTCACAAAAAAACCAACTTTCACCTCTGACCAAGCCTAAAAGAGATGCACAGATATACAGCCCTGGGAACGAACAGAATTAAATGTCTCTGAATAGTAAAGCGCAGAAAGCGACACGTGCAAATTTTTGGGTCTGAGGGAAAAAGCCTGTTGAGAGGATGTCTTGTTGGGAACTACCAAAAGCGAGAATACATTTATATATCCTATTTACTTCACATACCTGGAACATATCTGTGTTGCTGTCATGTGTATATTCAACTACCACCGTCTGGGCCCGAGACAAAGTGTAAGATATGCTGTGTTGGTCCTTATTACTTATTGCCTATGGAAAAAATGCCAAATATTATTGAACCAGTGAACAATAACTACTGAATACAGCAGCAAAGCAGACTATATATATAACCAGGCTCTTGTTCTGTTTAGTTAATGCATTAAGGCAGATGGTTGTTAGTGGCACATCTGTAGTTAAACTTCACAAAAAAAACCACCCAGTCCTGGACATTAAAAAAAAGCTGCAGGATTATTTCAGCAACAGACCAAACTGGTCCCTTTACCGCACGCTGCAACAAAATACATGTAACCAAGACACATTATTAGTCACGTTTCATGTTAAAGCAATGGCGGCCTTGACACAAAAGAAGAAAACAACTTGAGTGCAAAAGCTAAAACTGAATGTAACACCTTCACGGCCTTCTCAGCCTGAACTTCTCCAACAGCAAAGCAGGGATGAAAACTTAGGGGTCCGAGTTCATACTAAAATCAGTGATGATTAATAAGATACACTGACAAAAACCATAACAAGTAGTGCTGGTAAATGGGGTAAAAGGGAGAAACTCAGCACAGGTCACAGAAGCTGTAGCAAAGTAATCTAGGTTTCAGTTTGTTGGTTTAGGTTTTCATTCTGCAACTACCTACCAGGAACTGAACAAACACTCTTCTAAAAGTGCTTCTAAATAGCACTGACATGAAGAGAATTAGAAAAATTAGCAAAAATAAGTGTTCTTTTCCCAGATCTCCTAGAGATGTAATTCTATGCTACCTAAAGTTGTTGTAAAAGTGCTTTTGATTTCAGAATACCTCATGCCGTTCCCTGAATTTAGGAGTCAATATTCTTAAGTGTCAAGGTATTTAGGGAGTCAAACACTACATATTACTGTATTTGTTCAAGGGCCTGATCTCGACACTGGAATCTCTAAACAACCACTGAGCATTCTCAAAATGCCATCAGTTTTAGTAGAAACACTCCATTTCTTATTGAACATGATTTCACATACATTTGAATTGCCACAATACAGAAGTATAGCTAAGGCACGACCATGAAATAATATATTAGTTTTGACGTGAAATACAAAACTTCAGGACCTAAGCCCTTCCTTTACTGTGTCTTAATGGGAGCTCTGAACTTGATTACGAGCAGTATAAAACATGCCCTGCAAAACCCACTTGTCCTTGTTCCCGGAGAGCTCCTACCCATTGGACGGAGTAGCAAGTGCACACAGAGCTTTGGCAAAGGATCATTTAGAAGTCAGCTTCACATGAAGCAAAGTTAGCCCTAAAGCATGAATGAGTGCGAAAACAGGAAGGCTAGAACAGATGTCTGTAGCAAGTTTGGAAGGAAAACAAAACAGAAAGTGTTTTACATGACTAGCCTGTGCCCTGAACATTCATGTTTCAAAAATAAACATTTTTCTTGCTGGACACTACAAGGGCTGGGCACCAGATTTGTTTTGCTAAACGGTTTCTTGCTAACCCTGACAGGTACCAAAAAAACATGGATAAACATGAACCATGAACCATTCTTTTCACAGCCAGAACTTCACGCTTTTTACATCATTTCATCTCAGCATAACAGCACTGACTTCACTGAACTCTTCAGACAGCACCAGGAGAAATAAGACTTAACTAGCGAAATCGAGCTTACCTTTGCTGCTTGAGGGGTACAGGCAATATGCACAGTGCTGGGTTTCACCCCATTTGCCTTGGGCCTTTTAAATAAAGCAAACCTACTTTTTCTTCTTCCTCTATCTCCATTTGGGAGAGACCCATTGTACCTATCAAAAAAAACCACAGAAAATGTTCTAGATCAAAGTCCATCTTCCTGTGTTACTTCGCTTCTCATGAGATACATACCCACAAGAACTTCCATTCTAAGCACAAATTCTTTTTGATTAGTACAGTATTAATAATTACAGATTTCCAATTAATCACATCTATTTAAACCTGAGAATTGATAAACACAACATTGAAACATGCCCACAGAATTACAGCATATACACGCACGGCTTGTAGGGCAAGGAATGCTACCCAGATTAATCTCAAAGCTACCGTTGACAAGCGAAAGAGATTTGGGTCCCAAACACGAAAACAAGTAGTGTTATATGCCTATCTGTAGCTTTAACTCTAAATGATGTGTTCACACTGTAAATGAAATATTCCGAAGACTCACCAACCCTGATGGACAGCTAGTATTTCAGAGAATTTTAGTTGAAATAAAACCCCATAAAAAATAGACATGCTGTCCTCCGAGACTCCAATTTAATCCAGTAGAAAACCCTCAGACCCTCATTTTGATCGTGTCAACATAAAGAGGCCAGCCAGCAAACTTGCTTTATTAAAACCTTCTGTTTGCACTTGGGTATTACACAGTCAGCAACCATGTTCTTATAAAACGCCTTTCATTTTACTTGAAGTCTTGGGGAACCTCTCCTTCCACATTATCACGTTAGTCATCTGCCTAGGTACAACCTGGAATCAATGTGGAAAGCCTTCACAAATTGGCCGCCTTTGTCATGAAATCTGGGTTAAACACGAGTCAAACCCAAACTTACATCTACTCAACTGTTTGAAGCCCTACCTCCACACTCACGCTGCCACAAAAAGCTGTGGTGGAATTCTCCAATATATCCCATTATGCATAACGCCTAGTTGCCACTGAAAAAGGCAGCACACCCTCTGCTGCCTCCCTGAGATGAGATCAGCTACCGAAGAAAAGCTGACCAACTGCTCACCACTCAGCTGCACACTCACCAGATACACTGCAAAAGAGGGAGCCCAAGTGAGAGGTTGTGGGACCACCTCCCACAGCAACCTGCATTTTATCTGCTTTAAGCGCACCCTGGAATTCTACCTTCATTCTCATTTCCAACCAAGACACAAACACTTACCCTAATACAATCAATTCACCATATTTTACTGGTGCTTTTGATGGATGATTTTCTTGATCAGGAGAAAACATGAGCTTAGCTAATGATTTCTTCTCAAATTTCAGGTCTCTGATCAAGAGTTGTGGCACACTTTTTTCATTATTTCCTGTAAAAACAAAGATAAAATTAAGTGTAAGAGGAAAGACTCAAATCCGTCAATTACACAAACCTGCATGCCTATCTGATACAGTCAGTACAATATTTTGTGTTTTCCATATTTTGGTTTTGCCCGAAATAATTTTAAAAACATACATATAAACCCACATCAATTAAAGTTGAATTGCCTGGAAGGACTACCAGAACACAGAAAACCACAAGTGCATTTATAAAATTCCAGTACGGCCTTGATAAAACATGAACAGTTTTTCCTTCATGCTAGCTTTTGGTATAAATGGCATATAGCTTCATTTAGTATGTTTAGTTCAACTATCAAGAAGTAGAGCCAGATAGAGATTAAATTTAAAGGGAAAAAAAAAAACCCTAACAAAACCCAAAGCAAGATCAGTCCATTAGCTAGAGAGGTAGAAGTCTTCCTGGAAAGTATCTGATTCAGAGCTTTCCAAGAAATTTCTGGATTTGCAGATGGCAGGAAGTTGTATGACAATTTGATACCGAGCCTACCATACAAGTTTGGGGTGCGCAGTGTGATCTCTCATGTTTAACCAGAGACAGAAGTGATACAAACAGCTGTTTGAAAAAGATTTCCTGAGGGAACTCCACACGATTCTTAATGAGGACAGTCTCTTGAAGTGCACTTTTTCATTATACTTCTGCTTTGAGGAACAGTTCACACCAGTATTTTCTACAGCTTCTCATTAGTAACATTTCCAGACACCTCTGACTTACCCAACCCACCCCTGACCTTCCTACAGAGAAAACCTACCCAACAGAGCACTTGCTCGATGAAGAATAAAGCTGACGCTAGCCCGTTTGAGGCCTTCTTTAAGAGAAATAAGACCATTCCCTTGGTTCTTCCAAGTAAGTTTTCATACCAACTCAAAACGCTCTGAAGTTTTTTTTAGTAGTCAAGGTTAATATTCTGCCTTCCGTTCAAATACTCATTTTGGCCCACATAACATTTCTCGTATCCTGTCATCAAC
This sequence comes from Anarhynchus alexandrinus, assembly GCA_008711295.1. Lineage (NCBI taxonomy): Eukaryota > Metazoa > Chordata > Aves > Charadriiformes > Charadriidae > Anarhynchus > Anarhynchus alexandrinus. The sequence continues at coordinate 950,151 of VUYV01000183.1, read as the reverse complement.
TTTTATCACGACTACAATGCTGCATCTCCATTTTCTTCTACCTCAACTAGACTGTAGATATTAGCAGAAAAGACATAATCATGCAGATTTCATCTACCTCCATATCTTCTGTCCTAACAACACAGAAAAGGACGCGGTGATGCTCGACACCCTGCTCACACTTGTTCACAAGCTGATGCAAAGATCCCTTTACTGAACTGATCTCTACCCTCTCTCCATCTTCTTTGCTCGTTCACAGAGAAGCTTGGCCTTCAACATCTTTTCTCAATCTGCCAATTTCTTCATCAGCACAGCCATATTGATCCCCACCTACAATTAGCTCACAGTACTATCTGAAAATTCAGTATGCTCCTTCATTGCCTTCTTACGTGCTATCCCACATATTTGAGAGGGTTTCACACAAATACATGCAAAGACATTTTGCTGTCCTCCAAACTTGCTGTGCTGCCTGCAGAACACAACCAGGAGGCTAAACTAAAACCTTTCTTTTTTTCCTTTCATTTCTCATTATTTTCCAAATCTCTTCTCCTTTGCTCTCAAGTCTGGGTACTGTGGATTTCATAGCTCTTAGAATAATAAGTTAACTGAAGACTGTCTCTGTGGTTAGCACACATCTAACATTATCAACAGTATCCTGACCCACTGCTAGATGTGCAAGTGCACTGTGATAAACCTGTGAAGGTTTATTCAACACCACTGTGAAGGGTCTGCATCCTGTCTACACAGTTACACCAATATATATTTGTTATATAGGAAGCAGCATGCATTTTCACTGGGCAGCTAGCCTGGTTCAATCCTCATGTTATCCATCATTTAGCTGGTGCAGAAAGTGCCTTATACTGATCCAATGGTCCCCATCTGTCACACAGGAACAGCAACAGCAGCACAGGAGAGAGCAAAGCAGTAGAGTTTGCTCAGAAGCATTTCTAGATTGCTGACCCACCCGTAGCAGCAGTAAGTTAACCGGGATGGTGAGGGTACTTACTGTTGTAGGGGGGGCCCAAGGTTTTGCCTTTAAAATTCTAAAATTAAGTATTTTAAAGCAAACTTATAAAAACGTGACCTTAAACTCCTATCATGCCACTAGCGATACCACATCGAAGTGGAGATTGCCCCACAACATTAACTGTGTCCACAGTTTTCATGTGTGCAATGGCCACCTGAGGTCTTCCTTCCCTTCTGGCATCACAACCCCTCCTGGGAGCACTACACCAGCAATCCTCTGAAACCATGTGCCTTTGAAGACACCGCAGGGATAGTTCACTGACATTAATACTGAACTATCTAGCTCTTAGTGCTTAACAACGCTTGGTTCTCTAGCCAGATCTCCTTTCTAAAGTATTTCCACTTAAGTGAGTATAAATCTTAAGTATCTATCTGTATATAGATATAAGGATATAAATATACTTACTATGAAGTATTTTACTATCAACCTCAGCATTTCTTGTTTTGCTTTATTTTAAATTCTTGCATTATAGTTGCTTATATATTGTCTTCTAAAACAAGCTCCTAATGTTTTAATCTCCTCCCCAAATGATTAACCTATTTTCTGCCTGAATATTGATCTTCTCAGCAGTCTCTCCCCTGCACTTCAGTCTTCTTCACGTACAACTCATTTCATCTTGGCCATTGCATTTCACATGCAACGCTTCATATTTCTTTGCTAGAATAATTAATGGTTGTCCTTTGAATTGGCTTTTAACAACTCAGAAGAAATACTGCTATGAAATCTATATCACCGCCAATTAGGAAATAGCATAGGACTAGTAAATACCATGAGAGAGTACAAAAAGAGATTTGAATAGTTTCCACCCAACACTATGGTGTTTGAAAAGGAGCTAATCAATTCACTTAGAAAAGGTGGGATGGCAAGCATTAAAAATAACTAACTTCTGTTCACCCAAGTGAACAATTTAATGAAAAACTAAAAAATACATGTCCCAGTCAGACTTAGCTTCTGAGTCTCATTAAAAGTAATTGCACATGAACAGTGAGACTCTTGGGTGAACAGGAGGCCAGTAACCTCCTCTTCAGAGATAACTGAGCAGAAACTCTAAGAGGGGCTGACAGTTCCAAGTGACAGACTTCAGCAATGCAAGAAGTTAACTAGAACATCTTAGTACAAGGTAAAGAGTTTGACATCTAACACTCAGCCCCCTCCCCTTAATATATTTTTTGTTTCACATTTGAAGAAATCCATCCAAGTTTATTTTGGGAACAGCACGTATGATGGAAACCCATTTCGTACTTGACTTAAGGACTGTTCAAGAGTTAGCAATCTAAAGCTACCATTAGTAAAAGAGTTTGCTCCTACATCTTCCCAGGCATGGCTTGAATGTTTGAACTTTTTTTAAAATACGTCTCAAAACCTTTAGGAGCTGCACACATCACTTTCACAGCTACTGATACCGAGTAACTTCAAATCAAGCACATACAAAATTCAGAGCCCCTAAAAAAAAAAAATATCAGAGCAAGGTACATGCTACTTCTCACCCAGCATGACCTGCCTGATGCACTGCACCCAAAAAACGGAAGACTCATTTTGTTCCCAGAAATAACAAAGATTAACTATATTCTTTCAATGAGGTCCCAAAGACTAGTCCAGGTGAAATTGGATGTCTGCAAATAAAACTCCAGTGTTCTCCCACTGTAGTGGAAGGAGTCTACCGGGCCATGGGATAACATCTCCACTCCTGAACCAGAGCAGGCTTAGGGATCATTTAAAGCTGGATAAAGCATTTAAGAACTTACAGGAGGGTATGCTCTTGAGTTCAGAGGAAGGAGCCACTAATTTATATAACGAGCCTTCTCTTGTAGAATAACCTGTCCAGTTTTTATTCCTAGATTACTACAAGAAGCTTCTTAAAAGTGTTAGGAAAGGCTAATTAAATATGTTAAAAGGACAACTTGGCCCTGTAGTGCCAGTACACAACTAAGCAACCGACCGCTTGAGCAAAATACGTGCAAGTCAGCTTTTTGCCACAACCATTAATTTTGCAGCCACTGGTGGAGCAGGCTTCGTTGAAGTAGGCTCTGAACAACCGACTGTTCCAAAACTCTTCCAACATCCATCCATGGTGATGAGGAATAAGGTGTTAATTACAAGATCCCAACCCATCCCACATTCTCCCAAAATCATAGAACTGGTAGCAGCAAGTTTTCACCTCAAGATCTCTGCTTCTACAATAGAGAAGAGACCAAAGCCTGAAAACCCCTATTTGTGCACAGCTCTGGATTACACACTATAATAACAGATTTTTATGAGTAAAGCAAACTGCATGCAGACAAAACAGTTTCGGGAAGGCATTACTTGATTAAGAGGTGAGTACAACTATTTGCAGTTAGCAGAAAACCACAATGGGTACCAGTTGGCGCCTTTTATTCTCAAAAATAGGGAACTGGAACAGAAGAACCCATGAGCAAGTAATGCATTTTTATTCTTAACACTGGTTCCTCCAGAGCTGGGAGAAAGCTCGTAGAAGGTTAACTTGCCCAATACTGTCGTGCAACTGTTTTGCAGGACAGGAATGAAACAACATCTAAACTGAAGTAGTATTTCAAATTTGTTTTAGGAATGGAAATCCACTTTCTTGCAAACTTTCTTGTTCCATATTCACTCAAGTCACAGAGGCAAAGATTGCTATAGCAAAAAACAAACCACAGATTTCTGATTACATTCATGCAGAAGGAAAAGCTGTATCGTTGTACTGTCTCCTGCCACATTCAAACACTAGTTTCTGAATTTGGAGGTAGATTACTCTCTGGGAAGACCTAGCAAACCATTCCTCAGAGTAGGTGAAGAGTTTAAGAGTCTGCCTACTTTCACAGAACATGCCATTTTCAATGGGGCACCTAGAGATTTGATGAATTTTGGTTGAACTATCAGCTCTGGCTTACCAGCCATACTCAGTCATTCAGCTGCCTTTTCTGATCATGAGACTCATGCATACCTGCTCTTTGGTGGCTTCTACAGTCTTCAGATCATGGTTGCACTGAGGCACAGCACCTTGTGAGTAAGTTCGCTATTTAGTAGACCAAGTCCAGCTTTTGGAATTGCAGCAAGAACAGCAGTATCTTAATGGTTAAATGAGGCAGGGGGAGGGGAGAACATAAATTCAATGAGCCCAAGCAGAGATTCATTAAACACTCGGCTGTGAGCTAAAAATACTAGAATAAAAGTCTCTTTGTAATAAATTACCATCATTTTCTAAACACAGAGCCAGCATTATAGGCTGCTAGCAACTGTAGCCAGTGCCAGACTAGCCCTTTTCTAAAATACTGCATAAAAAAAAACTTTCACAGGATAAAAAGAAGTCTTCTGTCAACGAGTATATTAAAATAAAAATATGCTGATTCAGATGCAAAAATTGGATTTTTTTTCCATTTTTATAATATTATCTTCTTTATGTTCTATATCTAAATATTCTAAGGTTTGGAATTTTTTTTTTTTGCTTTTAGAAATAAAGCACAAGACAGCTTGTCTACTGATGTTTTTATTTTTTACACAGTTTGCTATTTGTAGCTCTCCACTTACTATCCTCACAATTCTCATATCCAGCTCTTCCCCCAGCAAGTCTGTGCTAAATTAGGGGGGATATAGACAAAATATAATCCAGCCCTTCTCCCAGGTATGCAGTGACAGGACAAGAGGCAACAAACAAGCTGCAACACAGAAAATCCTGATTAGCTATTAGGGAAAAAAACACTCCAGAGAGGCTGTGGGATCTCCATCCTTGGAGATATTCAAACCTCAGCTATGCGTGGCCCAGAACAACCTTATCTAAGGCAGATCAGTCCTGCTTTGAGTAAGGGCACTGGACCAGAAAACCTCCCAACATAAATTATTCTAGGAATACAATTAATTTTAGGAAGCCCAACACAATTATACCAAGCAACTGAAATACGCACCTTCGGTGCACTTTTGATCAGTTAGCCTTAAATTACGAGCAACTCCATCACCAATGAAACAAATCTCCTCCTGAGATTTATGTATTACTGTCTATAGCTTTATTGGGATTTAAAACCTCATGCGGCTCTTCAAACAAAGAATTCACATTGAATAGTGCAGTTACCTGACAAAACACAAGTAGGACCCAAGTTTGCCAACATCCATTTACACATTTAAGCTCTTCAGCACTGCAGTTTCCACTAGGCAATCTTGGAGCTGCAAGATCAGAAACCAAACTCCTCTGAACACATGCACAGTAATTCAGTGCTGCCTATTCCCTTCTGTGGTTATGTCTCATCCCTTCAAAGGCAAAATCTTGACTTCCAGATTTAAAGGACCAGAATATCAACGTTAAAGTCACTGTGAGACACAAAGGATCCGTGCAGAATACTAGTCTCTCAAGATGAAGATATTTGCAAGCGTGGAAGAAGGAAGAGGCAATAAGTAATGAGAGAAAAGTAAAAAAGCCCAAAGTAATTCCCAGCAGACTGCCTTCTTGTGTGATTACAAGTCCAGGTTGCCAGATTTCACAAGCAATATCAACGATGTTACTGCTGCTCTATATTGGTGGGTGCAAGCAATAAGGAATCGGCTCCTTGCATCACTATGTTTCTGAAAGCTGAGACACACACTGAGATTCCAACCCAAACTATTCTATGATTCTATAAATCACTTTCTTCTACTGGATGGTTAAATCACCAGTGGAAAGTTATTCTCCTTTAGCTGTTTTTCCTAGCAATCTCTTCGGTAGCTTTTATTAAAATAGTTTTTACTGAAGTGATCACCTGGGTAAAAGAGCATGCAGAAGAGTATGTGTTTATCAACCATAGTTTTCACACTTCTTTCCAGTTAAAGACAAGCTCACATTTCCTTCACACGCATACCTGGAACGTTAAGATCAGCAGGTTTTATATCCCACTTCCAAGATTAACCAGATTCTGTCTACAGCTTGCATCCTTCACTACAGATGCACAGGAGAGGTATAGCACTTTACCTTTCTGAGGAAGGACAATTTCCTCTGTTCTAGAAAAGGGAGTATTCAGCAGAATAAAAAAAAAGAAAAAAGCCTTGGGACTGTGGAAAACCAGTCCAGCCTTTTCCTTTTGTATGGCTTATTCTTTCCATAGTCTATACTGTTCGTCTTTTCTTTTATAACCTCTGAATAAGCTTAGTCATCCAACTATACACACAAGAGTGTCTTATGATATGAAAGCATTGAAAATAAGACAAGGCCAAGCTCTGAAATGAGCAAGTGGTCTCTCCTGCACAGGATAGCAAGCATGAAACAATGCAAACAGCGATCTGCTGCTGTGCCTTGAGAACATCTGTAAAATCTCAAGAGAGGGAGTTTATCATTCTCATAAACAGAATGAAAGCATCTTTTTAACCACGGATGTCTGCCATCAGTAGGCTGGTCATCCTGGAAACAAGTCATGCAAGAGTTGGAACATGCCAGAAAAAAAAAAGGCATGTTGCCTGTAGACTTTCAAAGGGGCACTAACTTGATACGCAAGAAAAAACCTACGGCTTTCCACCAAGGCTACAGCTAACTTTTTCCAGGCTAAGAAACAGCAGTTTTAGTCAGCTGGGCACCCAGTGTCCTGCTTCAAGTTCTGTTTCAGCCTCAGAAGCAACTTTGAGCAGTTCTCAGCAATTTTAGAGAAGGCAGGAACAGCGCTGAGGACAAGCATCCTTGTTCAATGAACAAGGCAAGTGTTTTAGAACAAGACTTCTATTATAGGCACCTATATGAAAATCTGTACTTTATGACATTACTCAAAAATAGCATTCTGTTCGGAAGACGGAAAATACCATCTAAGCACACGAGTCTGATTTCAATCAGACCTCTGCTAACTTCAGTCCTGTTATTCTGAACAGCCATCAATGGGATGACAATGCAGCCAGGCATATTAAACCTGGAAGATTTATGTAACCGCTAATGATCCACTCTGACAGATTGACAAAAAAAATACATTCTGAAAATATTCCCCGGAAAAGAAAAAAAATCCAGCATTTTTTTCAGTTACAAAAAGTAACAGCTGATCCTCCCCTGAGGAAACCACGATAGCCTCCTACAGGTTATAAATGATGTAATTCAGACTGCGTGTGGGAAGCTGAAAACATTTGTCTTTCAGCACAAGGTGTCTATTTTAAAGCTGTCACTGCAATATTATCTATAACCTTAATTAGCTGAGAAAGTTCTTCACCAGTTAAACCACTCTATTTACATGCAGTCTACACCCCCTTACCACCCATGGCCTCCAAGTCAGCTTTCGGATATACCAGTGACGAAGCACACATCCTCGCACGAGGCAAAGCTCCTCCGCTGACCGCCCCTGCAGCACGAGGTTCCAAACACCGCAGGTTGTACTTGCTCAATCAGCTGAGCCACCTGTGAAAGTTATTCACACGAGCTACTTAAAGAAGATTAATTTGCAGCTTTCTACATGAGCTTTTGGCTGTACTTGCAACTTTGGCTGTTAACTACAAACTATGTTTTGTTAAAAAGGGATAGTTTTGATTTCATACTCAGATTACCAAATGAAGATTATTTATATAACCTGTACTGTATGAAGCCATAAAACAATACGACAGAGGCACACTGATAGAACAATGTTAGGCATAGCACTACCTATTTGTATCTTCAGTGAGTGCCTTGCGAAAGTACAAGCGAGAAAAAAAAAACAACACCCAACTTTCTACAATACTGGTACAATGTGGCAAAAGTACAGTTCTGATACAGAGAACTTTGCCATCAGCATCCTTTAAAATGATCCTTTTTACTGCCTTCAGACCAATTACGCAGTATTACCTTAAAAATAAGCAACCTTCACTGCAGGTCAGTGACAGAAGCACAATTTTCATACACAGATTAGGAGTTTATACCAAAACAGAGGCATTTTACTTTTAAAAGGGCCGCTGCGCAAATAGACAGAGCTTTTTATGTTTTGATGACTGAGCCCACGGAGATGTACTGTCTGATACACCTGAACTAGAATACACAGCCAAGGACCCCATGCTTGCGGAAAACCACAACGACTTGTTCTACAGATCTGAATATTACCGCTTTGCTTTTCATGAGCCTCTGTCTTCTTGATGAGGCAGTTTATGTACCAAAGCATCTGCTAAATAGGTGTTTGTATTACACTAAAGCCTTTTCACACAGCATACTATATCATCTTGCAACAAATAGGAGTTACAATTATATTTAAAGCTTTCTTTTGGTTTATACAACACAACTATTTAGTGGCTGCTCTATGAGAAATTCCCCTTGGAATGATTTTGTTAGGTAACGACGACAGTTTCAAGGCATCTTTTGCTCTGCACCCTATAAATGAGAAGCGACTGACACTTCTTACGAACAAGCAGCATTTATTATACTATGCACTTTGAACGTCTCTTCCTATTTTACGTGGAAGGGCAGCCCGCAGATACGCTGCCTGTTCTCACATTTCCTTCCGACCACATCACTGAACTATCAACTTCTCACTGAAAAACACTGCAACTGAGGAGGCTTTTCGAAAAGAGACTGAAAACAATACCACACAAGAAGGGAAAAGCGATGGCATGCAGAGCACTTACCAGTATCTTTTTGTCCTTTCAGTACTTCTACGCAGCAGAGAACAAAAAAACCCACTCCTTTGAGCTTGTTTAAAACCAGCTGAAATCCACCAACTCCTTTAAACCCCCAGCAACTGCCAGACTGAGTGCTTCTGCTCCGTGTGCTTTTACTTAAGCTGTGGGTAGCTCCTTCCGACTAAAGAGGGGCTGGCTCTGCCTTGCGTCAGCTAGGTAAACACCACCACGCCACGCACCATTGGCTGAAGTCAGAGCCTGCATCCCGCTCACCCCTCCATCAATCCATCCATCTCCGGCCCCAAAAAGGAAAAAAGGAAGTGGAGGGTGTGTTGAGAACGATCCTGCCACCCGATTCCCCGGCAGCTCTGTGGATGAGGTTCTTGGAGAAACACTGATCTATTTCCTTCTCTGCTTCTCTTACATAACTGTACCCATGCGTGCTATACNCTTATTAGCCCAGCTAGCTTTCCTCACCTCCCACGCAAACAGTGATTTCTTAACACAGTGAAAATTAAAAACCAGCAGAACCTCTTCAGGCATTGCTGTCCCCGTTATCACTAACGCTGTAGAACTGGACACATGACACACCTGCACACACCACCTGTACTTGGACTCCCATGGCCAATGATGCTATAACAGCTCATTCCTGTAGGATGCACATTTAGAAGGGCAAATTTGCACGTGCCAAATCAGATTCTGAGCTCAGCTCTTATTCCACTAACAAAAATCATGGCATCAAGCCAGCGGGTGGGATAATCAAAATGTCTGAGCCATAAAATGGTGTTCAAGTTACCGCCTCTTGGAATCGATCATGCAAATGCTGCAAGCACACTGCGATGCAGTAGCTTAACCTTTACATCAAGTTTTACATCACAGCTGTAGCAGGCCAAGAAGGTGTGCGTGGTTACCCTGGCTCAAGCCACATATATGCAGGCTGACAGCAGACATCTCTAAGTTCTACAGGTGACTACTGCTCCCGTTTCTGCTGCTCCTTCCTCACCTTGGCACTGCAATTTTGCAAGCATAACTTCACAGACTGGTTTCCCTAATCTGTCGATGTTTTTAAAAGTTGGTTTACCCACTCAGTTGTTTTTCAGCTGGATCTGTTTCCCAGTTCAGCTCACGGCGCATCATGCAGCTGTACCAGCAGAATCAAAGGTGGGGAGGGCAGACACATTACTGGGCAGCACTCAGAGCAAAGCACTGTCAAACAAGCTTTTTTGTTCATAACGCCATAGAATCGTTTAGGCTGGGAAGGACCTTTAAGATCACTGAGTCCAACCATTAACCCAACACTGCCAAGTTACCACTAAACCATGTCCCTCAGCACCACATCTACACAACTTTTAAATACCTCCAGGAATAGTGACTCCATCACTTCCCTGGGCAGCCTGTTCCAGTGCTTGACAACCCCTTCCATGAAGAACTTTTTCCTAATATCCATCCTAAACTTGAGGCCATTTCCTTTTGTCCCATCGCTTGTTCCTTGGGAGAAGAGACCAACACCCCCCCCCCGCTACAACCTCCTTTCAGGTAGTTGTATAGAGCAATAAGGTCTCCTCTCAGCCTCCTTTTTTCCAGGCTCAACACCCCCTAGTTCCCTCAGCCGCTCCTCATAAGGCTTGTGCTGGAGATGTATGGTAACACAGCGTAAGTTGCAACTCCACCTAAGTCAGCTTCACTGCTGAGAACAAGGTGAAAGCATACTTGTTTTCTCTCTCCTCCACCTGTACTCCACAGCCAACCTTCTCCTAAATAACACTGTAAGGCTGTGCTGTTACATAATCTTGTCACCTACCCGAAAAACTCAACTGCAGAACTCCTTGCTGTAGGATATTCCGGATAATCAAACTGTACGTAGGCTCAAAGACACCTTTCCCCCTGGCTCCTATCATAGACTGCTACGTGCAAAGATATCGCTCCTCTCCACAGAAGTTATCAAGCCCCTGGTGCTGAACACCGAGAAGTGCCTGGAGAAGCATGGATGGACAGGTGCTCCCTGTTCCCATTCTTCTCCAGGCTTCTGCTTCTGGCCACCAAAGAGGACACGCCATTGAATACTGATCTCAGACAGTATGGTCATTATCACAGCTGTCAGATTACTGAGCCGGGAACAGGCTTCGGAAACACCAAAACACAACACACAAACCCCAAGTGCTTTAACCCAAAAAGTGTTTCAACCCAAATCATTTTACTAATCTGTTTGTGGGTTATTCTGTCAACCCACTATACCAACACAAGTGAGGGGATAGGAACCTTCTGAATCAATCAGTAAAGCCAGAAACTCATCAAGCCACATCTTGAGATTAAAGTTGAGCCCTCCTCCCCACCAAAAAAAAAAAAAAAAAAATCAACGGCCTTGCTCTGCCAGCACTTGAATCCAGCTTTTCTACTGGTAACTTGCAGAATCTTAAAATGGCACCACTCACTGTGGTGGAAGTGTCACCTAATGCCACCACCGCCATCACCTTCAAGTATTTTATACTTCATCCTGGCCTACACAAGGCTGGCAGCTTTAATGCTGTTTTAAGCACAGCCAAGATTTGGTTTTGTCGTTGGTTTTGGTTGTGTTGTTTGTTTTTTTTTTAAAAAAAAAAGACACTATCAGGACTGTATTAGTATCACTTAACACACAGATATGGCAACAAGAGTACAAAAGGTGCTCTGTATTCAGGTATTTAACTGCAGCGATAAGTCACGTTGGCATGACCGCCTCTAGGTTGCGTTACTTCTCTCGCAGGCTGTAACACTTGACTTGCACTGTTTCAGAAGCGTTCAGTCTGAAAAGCAGAACTTAAGACTAATTTGCTTCTAGAGCTCCTTTATTTTCTCCTTTTACAGATGCCACTGGTCAGAGTCCAGGTCAATAACCCTGTGGATTACTTTATGCTGGAGCCACATAAGTTATGGAGTGAGCAACTGGAGGTGGATATACCTTCTACTGCCCACCCCAGGCTGCCACAGATAACAATCCTTCTCTCTGCATCCCACTTGCCTTCCTATTAGTGACCCACAGTACTCTGCAGCGCAGTCTTCTGCTACCAGGCAAATACAACACAATGCCCTTTCCATAGCTCATTGTGCCCCATCTTAAAGCAGGTTGGTTTTTTGGGTTTTTTTTTTGAGGGTTTATTTTGCCCCTAGCCACACCACCTCTGAACCTCACCCTGCCAGAGCATGAACCACTTTGTCTCCCTGGCCGTGTTTACTCACGGCCATGCTCTACTCATCTGTTCTTGTGTCAACATTGTCCCTCACTTTTATTAAGAGGAGGGTTTAATGATTCCACTCCACACAAGAACCGTGCTCTGCCTTGAGGACTGGAAGCATGCTGTCGCTAGGCAAGCTATCTGATTTATTTTTTTTTTTTTCCTGAAGCAGAGATACTGTCAACCATGCCAGACTGAAACAATGAAATCTGTAGCCCAAGATATCGCTGCTAATTTCATGAAGTGATGCTTAACTGCAGGGGAGGTTCTTTCCTTGGAGTGGTTAAAGAAATAAAGGGCTGTATCGTCATGTTCTTCTATCTGACTCACGAGCAGATGCTGTACAGTTTGATATAATTACGTGATTTCACATTGACATTCAAAAATGAGCTTTGAAGAGGAATGAATTTCTAGCTGTATCAGTTTAAAAGACAGCCTTGCAGACAGGGGCAGAGGGCAATGCTATGTCCCCTATCGTGCAGACAGCCGAGAAGCTCGACTAACAAACTCTTCATCCTAGACTTACCCCATTACTGCTAAATTTCAAGATGGACATTTTAAGCGTGTCTCTGTTGATAATTTCATTCAACAAAACAGGCAGGGAGCGGGATAAAAACCCCACACAGGATAAGTGCTTGAAATTGCCACACACAGGGTACAGAGGAAAGAAGACCAAAGGAAATACTGCGAAAAGAGAGCAAAACCAGGGAAGAATAGGATCTGTAATGGTCCCAACGGGGAATTATACTTGTACACTCAATACTGAAGGCTGAACGTGCACTATACCCCACCTTAGCTCTGTTTCCCACCAAGTCAGTGATCAAAGGCAATGATACCCAAAAAACCCAAATATTTCTGCGTTAGAAAGTGTGAATGCTGTTAGGGTGTTCCCAGAAGTCTAACCCCAGATGCACAGGGCAAGAAGAAAGGAGGGAATATTACTGACTTGCCAGCCCCGTTAATTTTTCATTGTGTTACGTCCCATGTAATCTCTGTGCAAGGAGTTCCCATGTTATACAGTTAAAGTCATACTNCTGAAGCCAATAAAATGCTAATTAGAGCATACAATAGAAATGTTAATCAAATAATCTGCAGGAAGAGGAGGAGGGAAGGAAATTACCTAATCCCCTGCACTACTGTGTGGTGCCTTGTGGCAAGAAGAAAGAAAATTCTTGTAAGGGCCGAGCAAACAAAGGTCCATTGTTGTAGCTACAGCTTTCAGAGAATGCCTTGCTGCATCTCAAGTTGCTGCAAGGGTAGATGGTACTTTATGAACTCTTCCACACTGACCAGAGTGGCTGGCAGAGGTGGGAGAGGCTAATTAGATTTGCAGGACAGTTGAGCAGAAGAGATTTAAGTAGAATATCAAGTTCTTAAGGCACAGCAAATTCTCCTTCACAGGGATTTGCCAACTCTAAAATGCCTGTCATCCAACAACCATGGTGATCCTTAGGCAACTGTGGAGCAATTCGTTGCTGAAGCTGCAGTAGCCTAGTTACAGAGAGGCAACATATCATCAACGCTGCAGAGAAGCATTTCCCGTGACACGAGTCATCCTTTGCCATCAGACAAACCTAACGAGCATTTCCTGTGAAGCCCTATTCCACCCTTAGATCTCTGCGCCTGCTCTTCAGGTACACCGGGGAAGCCCTTCTTTGACTCAAGGACAGTGTGTTACCATCAATGCATATCCCATCCTGCAGACTGAAAAACTACTGTCCTTGGAGACAGTCTTCAGTTTGATCTATGATTCTATGATCTCTGCTTTAGTAGGCACACGTGGCTTTTAGCACTGTACCAACTCAGTACTTTCAACTTCCTAGAGGGGAGACACCTCATTAAGAAAAGTGCATGCAAAATTCCCAATCCTGGCACTGAGAACATCTTTCATAGCTAACCTTACTATGAGCCAAAGGAATTTCAGGCAGGAATAAAGAAATACCTACAGGACAGCAAGACTACTGACTGTTACATGCTTCCATGTTTCCAAGAGGCTGAGTCAATTCTTTTCTTCTTAAGGATATCACAGGATAATTCAGGAGGTCAATTAGTCCAACCTCCTGCTCAAAGCAGGAATTGGCTTCCCAGCTCTCAAGCTATTGCTGCAAGAGACTGGGAGCTTTAAGTATGAAATGGCCTCTCAAGACGTGCGTTCCCTCAGGAAAAAAGAAAGGCGTACCGAATGCTGGAGAACTGCAGATGACAAGCAGTCTTTCTGACCAGTCTGGAGCTTCATGTTTGTTCACAGCCTTCCTATGACTGTTTGATTCAACATTTGCTTAAAATAAAACAATTGGCAAAACTTACTGCAGGGAGCTTGCTGTAGCCACACCAAAGATTGTTTGGGCTGAATAAACACTTGAAAGGGTGAGACCCACAGCATACCCTGTGTTTTACAACAAGCTTCACAACAGAAATGTGTCCCAATAAGCAGTCCAGCACCAACAGGACAAAACTATTCACAGCAATCATTCCCCGAGACAGACATTCGGGAGCTGTGCTGCTCTTAAAATAGTCCTTCACCTGGCTGATCAAGAACAGCCTCAAACATCAGACACGCTGGATGCCTAAAAATCCAAGATTGAAAGGATGACAGGTAAGGCATCATTCTGAAGAAAACACATTAGTTTCCCAAAAGGTCAAACTGATGTAAGCCATCTGCTAAGTCAGAACCATGCAGATGTAGTTGCACCAGGCTTCCTTCCAAGACAGTAAATTTGAGTTTCCCAGGTACCTGGAAACTGCTATTGTGAAAGATTTTTTTTTTTTCCCCCCCTCCAAGTTCTCCAGGAACATTTCTGGACCTTTAAAACTCTGCAAGCCAAATATCGTATCTGCAAGTTCAATTAACCTAAGCTATGCACAAGCACTTCCTCAAAGAGCTTTTTAGCTGTAGTTCTGTGTTCTTTGAACAGCAGAACTCAGATTCACTAAGCTTCAGGTACTATGGTTTCCCCTAAATAAAGAAAGGGGAGGCCCAAATTGAATTAATTTCCAAGATGTAGTTTTCCTGCTTGCAAAACTTATAAGGTACCTTCTAGCAGAACTAGCTCAACCTGCATTACCTGAAAGTTTTCATTCCCACAAAGCTAGATGGTTTGACCATGGACTTCTCCAGAGAAAGTTAAGACAGACAGTCGCTTGAAGTATTAACACATCTTTGCCTCACTTTCAGTGATGAAAAACATTTTGCATAGATTAGCAAAAAAAAAAAAAAAGGACAGAAAGTATTCGGCTATAGAAATTCAGCTATAACTGGCTGGCTCCCCACACTCACATTCTAGAAAAAAAAAATCCTAAGAGGAACAGAGTTTAAAAAACATTCAGTACAGTATCTATTCAACTCCCACAACACACAAATGGATATCTTAAAATAAGGCAAGTACCTATTCACTTGGAAAAGTCACAAAGCACCAAAGCCAAGTTTATCCAATTGAGTTTCTCTGCTTTCTCCTAAGTTTCTCACCACACTGCTACTACACTCTTGACACTCACCATTTCGACTGTAGTTCATCTGCAATTCCAGTAAAAAAAAAACCACTGCTCTCCTCTCCTCTGTACGTTAATGTCCCAACTCTGTAGTTCATACCTGAGTATTTTGTAAGTCACTGATAATAAATGTACCTTCTTACTGTATTCCTCCTCCTCCTCACTTCAAACTTTGGACAGTCTTTACATAAGGTACAAAACCTGGCCCTTTCTAAACATATCACCTCCAGCATTTACATATAAAAGCAAATGACCTACATACCTCTGGAGAGCTGTCAGAAATTTGCCTACTCTCTGCCAGCCAAGTGTCAGGTTTTTACAGTGGTCGGATGGGATATATTACAGCCCTACACATTAATGGCTGGTTCAGTACCTCAGTTTCCTTTATTTCTGACATTCGAGCATGTCTTTTTAGGAATATTTTAAGTAGTGTTGTTCAAGCTAAGGTACAGAACAAAGGTTACTTTAGGCAACAACCCAAGAGAACAAGAATTGATTACTTTGCACACACAATAGGTTTCTAGTAGAGGTATATTGATATCTCTGAGTACATTAAAAGCTGTCTCTTAATGAGTAAAGTTAACCAGATTTTATGCTAATACAACTTGTATTTATACATAAACACTAACTTTTTGCACACAAGTTTCCATGTTAAACACCTCCTACAGCCAGCAATTCAAACAGGACAAAGTTCAAGTATTTCCTCTACCTCCTCATCACTTACCTGTTCCTAATTTGTTACCAATTGGAAAAAAAAATCCCATGCTATTCAATTATATCTTTCTCTTTCCTTTATAATCCCATGGGCAGCGCATGATTTAGCGCATCTAGAGAGGAGCAATACTTTACTTCCTACACTTCTAATCCAATTTGGATAAGAGGTTTGCTGCTTATAAAAATAAACAGGCAGTTGCACTTTTCCTTTACCTCTACGTGGGCACTAACACCTAACTATGAAAAGGTCACTCTCAGAGTCGTAAGAATTCAGTGCTGGGGATGTCATGCTAAATTTTAGTCCTTGGGTGAGATAGGAATCCAGTTTCTCATTTACAGGTACAAGGAGAGAGCTGGTAGGTACTCTTGGCTCTTGTCACATGAGACATGTGGCATTATTGTGCCAAATATACTCACAAAAAAAAAAAAACAGCGATAGAATACCTCCGCCATGGAGATGGAGCTGTAGTACTTCTATAGAGATCCAAGGGACTTTTGTCTGACCATATGGTCCAGCTTTAATTAAGAGCTAAGGAAACTTATGTTTAACATTTGGCTTGGAGTTGGAAGTTCTCAAGGTGTCACTAGTTTCAAGTTTTCAATTTGCTATGTATACAGAAAAAATGTTACCTTCAAATAAGAGAAGGTATCTGGCTGAATATGACAACTTTAAGTTAGTACGGTCTTCAGTTACAACCAGAACAACTCTGATGAAAAAGTATTTTCAAGCATGTGGGTCATAAGATACATTTTCAATAAACACCAACAGCTATTTTTGTACCAAGATAGTGGCATGGTTTTTTTTTTTTTAAAAATAACCACACTCTCCAGAATCTCTATTGCTTTTTGTCCGCTCAGAGAATGTCACCAAGGAAAGAAAAAATCAGACAAAAATCTAGCATATGAAGACAAAAGCAATTTTAAATTAGTAGAGTACAGGGATACTGACGGTCACTGCGGCAGAGCACCTTCCAGCAATAGTCAAAGCATGTAGCCGCTGCCAGACAGCATTAAAACGTTCAGGCAGTAGTTTCACGGACTGCCCTTGCTTTCTCAATGATGTTAGGTCACATCACTAACCCTAATGAAATTCCATTAGCCTGACAGCAATTTGACTCTCAGTAATTGTACCGGCAAGGAAAGTGTTCCTGAATACAAAAAAAAAATATATTATGTTCTTCCTTGATCCACCAAACTACAGAATTCTGTCTGAATGCAGCCTTCAAGATTTGGCCTAGAAATTTATAAGATTCCTAAAACTGAGGTTTGGGGACATAAGTGCAGTGTATTTCTCATCATCCAATGCAAGTTTACTTATTTCCTCCATAATGCTATTTTCAAGCAAAATAGCTCAATAACATTTTATTCAGAAAAAAGACATACTTAAAGCTGTATCCCAGCTAGGACTGATGTTCTCTGTGGATACCAGCTCATATTTCAAAGGTACCTGAAGAAGTCTCAAAACCAGGTGTAGTTGAGCAGTTACAGATTGGGCTAGATTTGAATTAGCATGCGCATGAAAGAAAAATCTATGTCTCTCCCCCATTTCAGGCATTTCTGACATGCAAAGATAAATGCAAAAGTATCTTAACACTTGCAAACTCACTTGGCTTTGCACTTTGTACCTGTAAGCAGTGAGAGGCAGGCTTTCAGCAGTAAAGAATTACTCATTTTCTCTCAAAGAAAAAAAAATTCCATTCAGGAAATAGGAAACACCGTTGGGCAAATACACGGAAAAGTGCATATAGCCACAAAAAGTCACAGTTTTGACAGCACCACGACTGAGTAATTTTTAAACAGTACCAGACGATTCAGAACACAGTAGTACTTAAGACCATTTTTAAATCAATTTCACATGATTTACAGCATGCACTTATTTATTAACCAAAGTAACCAATTAATATAATACAGACTTCTTCCTTTCTGCGTCTTGAGAAAGAGGTTGAGAGAAGTCTCCACTGTCTGGGTATCTTCAAGCGCACCTCTGCTTACCACGGAAACCTTAATTCCTGTTTTTCTAGTATAGCAAAGTTAACAGTAATACTCTAGTATGGAGGAGCTTTTTCATTTGCCCTTTTTTAGTCAGCTGTTTGGTGCAGACTAATTCATTCCAAGAAATCTGGCTCTTCAGAAGTAATCTTTGCAAGTTTTTAGGGGCAGACCGGCCCTCTCAGGACTGACATTGTTTATGAACATTTTTCCAAATGACAAACAGCTGCTCATACTGAGCAGAGTGGTGCCTCGTTCACACACATTCATAAAGGTTTGTAGAAGTCCTGCTCACATCCAATTTGCTGCTTGTCATTAGTTACCCTCCTGATTAAGGACTTCTCACGCTATCTGTTTGTGGAGCAGAAGAACACCATACCACAGCAGAGGGTACAAACAGTCACAGGCAACCCAGCACACGTTAAGTTACTACCCAGACACAGCAGAGATGCCCAACCACATTCAAGCGCCTGGACCAACGCAAATTCAAAGTAAAGAAAACATTTAAGCAAGCCCATTCAAGTAATTAACTATAAAACACACCTACTAAATAAAGAACTACCAATATGGCAAAGTCAGTGTAGCCAACTTGACGCTAAACAACCAGAATGAGTTTATGCAGGTGAGTGGGACAAAGGCTGTGAGTTTGTTCAGGCTGATCAGCTGAGACAATTAATAGGCAAGCTGCTGCCTTAGCAGCATGTATTGCCTCCATGTTACTTAGTGGCAGGTTTTTTAATTGAATTTCAAAAACAAATTTTCAAGCACACTCAGTCTCACTTCAGCAGCTTCAACACCAGCTGGAGAAGTTATATTCTATAAACATAACGGAAACAGAAGACTTCTACTGGCTTCGCAGCCGCTGTTTTACTTAAACTCTCTAAAACTCTGAAGTCATTCTGTACTTTTAGCATTTCACTGATGGAAGTGTGTGAACTCTGTGTCCCCAAAATAAACTCTGAACTATACAAATAAATACAGCGCTGTCCCAAGCTCGCCCTGCTGTAGCCTCTCTTTTATAATACTTATTCCTTGTCCATAAACGTGACTGTTAAGACAAAACGATGGGAGATCAGCACCACCAAACAACTCAAGTGCGAGCAACATCATAGAGCACTACCAAACCAGCGAAATGAGGAGTATATCAGCTCCAATAATTTGATTGGTTTCTGAGGTGAAGCGTTTCAGTAACCACTTACAAACTGTCTGAAGTTTTTTTCCTGGTTAGAAGAGAAGCACTTCATTTTAATTGCAGAAAAAAAAAAGTCCAACCAACAAACCAAACCCCCCAAAACCCATATAGAAACAGGCAAATACAAAAACCGTATCTTCTAAAGAAAGTCTTCACTTTAAAACCAGTCTGTGACCAGATACACAGCTATATACTTTTTATCATATTTAAAAACCTAACAAAGTTATAGTATCTATGTCATATTAGACATGAGAAACAAATAAAGAATCATTTGGTTTTAAAACAAAATACTTGAGAGAAGGATACAAACATCATCAAAGTGCAGGAGCACAACTGTTTACATAAAGCTTCAGTCTCGAAACTGGCCCAACAAGAACCATGGGCTAGAGCTCAGCGCCTGCGGAGCAAATCACCACTCCTGGGAATAACTGCACGTTCCCAGTTTTGCTAGAGTGCGCTTTTTTTTTACTGCTTCCGGTATTAAAACTAAGCATGCTCCTAAATGCGGGACTGGATTTGCAGAAGTCCAACTGTGGGAGTAACTGCATTTGTATTTGTCCTAGGGCCTTCTTTTAACAACAGGACCGAGTCTAACATTAAGGGGTGCAAGTTTAGGAATTACTGGGCTCCTTTTATAGATAGACCTGTCTTTTCAAGTCACCCTCACTCACTCAGCAAAATGAAAAGGTTAATACAATCACAATAAATGTGATTTCCATCCCAAAAGCCTCATGTGTTACCAATTTTTTATTAACAGATTTTAATATCTGAGTTTCCCAGAAGTTACAGCACGGTGCTTATTCCTTAACTTTTGATATAGAAGTCTAACTAAAAAAGTAAAAATTGGATTAAAGAGAAAAAGAAACGCTGCAACCCCCCTCCCCAAAGCAATAGCAGTTGTATACACTGAAGCAGCAAGACTTG
Organism: Anarhynchus alexandrinus; assembly: GCA_008711295.1. Taxonomy (NCBI): domain Eukaryota; kingdom Metazoa; phylum Chordata; class Aves; order Charadriiformes; family Charadriidae; genus Anarhynchus; species Anarhynchus alexandrinus. Next base: position 930,107 of record VUYV01000183.1, on the reverse strand, counting down.
CCTTTACCTGCAAAAATAAAGGTCCAGCATACAAAAGTTAAGTAAAGATAGCAGAGGACCTAACGCAATGGGGCATTGAAATATGACAATCAAAATTCCCAGTGAAGTGGCAGCCAATTGAAATCAAAGATCACAAGAAAAGTTTTTTTGTTAATCGAAAGCAACGTGGAATCTCTTCTGACCAGAAATGCAGAGAGTAATCTAAAATGTAGAGAAGACTGCATCTTTTGACAAAACTTCAGCCTTTTGGATAACTGCTTGCAAACTCAGCATGCTCCAAAGATGGTTTTTACTGTGGCACAAATGAAGAATCTCTAATTGAATTTAAAAAAAAGAAAGAAAAAAAATACTTGCAGCTTGTAAGTTTAGGCCAGTGTAGAATACTGCAACAAGATCCTCTTCCTTAAGTGCCTTTTTAAAGTGTGTCAAAACCATTAGTTAAAAGGATAATCTAAATAAAGCCATTGTTAAAAAAATAAAACTACATCATACCATGGCTGGAACAGCTAAGGAACTGGTCAGGGAGGAAAGATTATTTCCTGGCACAGTAATGTAGCAACAGACTGAGTTCTCTCTCTCTTTTTATTATTATATTAAGCCTTCAGTAATGTAGCAACAGACTGAGTTCTCTCTCTCTTTTTATTATTATATTAAGCCTTCAGAATGTTTCAAAAAAATAAAACCAAGGTTTGTAGCTCATCTGTTTAACAGATGATCGATTGTATTGAACAGCAGGGCTTTGTTTCTAGGCCTGCTATGCAAAGAAAAAAAAGGAAAAGTAAAAGCATACTTAGCAAGGAAAAGAAACTCAAGTCCAAATTCTGGTTTTGTTCATCTACCAGGTCACCTCACCAAACCTGATACCTGAGCCTAATTATGCAGGTGCAAGTAAGGATTCGATTGCATTGAAGCCAACCAAATTAACCAGCGTAAGCAAGATCGCTATCGGCCTACCTAAGCAAGACTGTACTAGAGCAGATCTGGGCTGGACATGTAATTTAATTCACCACTCTGATTTTGGATAAGCCCCAGACATTCAGAATAATTACAGTGCCATCAGAGACAATGCTCAATGTCAGTTATAGTATTCAAGTTGTGTACTGTTTATCTGAAGAGATGAAGCACTCATATGCCAGATACCTTCCAGCTTCTTAAGCCACCAGCTTCAACTATGTGTTCCACAACTCTTCCAGAATGACACTTTTACTACAAGTTTGTTGCAAGTATTTTGGCTTATACACAAGTACTTGAACACGGTTAAGCCCTCTCTGACCCACCATATTTCATTAAAGAGAAACTTCTTCCTAACAGATGAGACTAGAATTGATAAAACAAAGCTCTACCAGCTACAGTACTATTAAAGCTCCAGACCATACTGTACTATCTGTTGAGGTCCACCTTGAAATGCACTGGCAGAGTTAAGTAATTTTGAAGTAAGAATTCACTCGTGACAGAAACTTCACAGAAAACCCAGCAGCATGAATTCAAGTCAGCAAACGTGAAATAAATAATGAAAGGGAGTTTTCTGCACTTAAAATGTTTCGGGCCGTCAACCACCAACACTGACTGCTCATAACCAGTTTTAGGACTTTGGCAGTTTAAACAAAAATAGCAGCCATTGAAGTACTGATATCTTTGATCATGAAAAACATTATTATGATTACCATCTCATGCCTATTTGCTCCAATCCCCCGAGATGTAAAATAAAACTGTAAACATTTTCAGAGTTATAATGCCAAGAGTCTTCTCACTATTAATCACACCCACTGTACTTGAGGTTGTACTCTTAATTTCACTAGCATTAACTTGGTATGAAAACTGGTCCAAACAAGGAAAAGTTGATGTTCTCACAACACCACATTATTACTTTGGTGCAAGCAACAGCGAGAGGATACAGCAGCTGTTGTCCTCAAACCCAAGGGCTAAGGAAAAAGAACAAGCCACAGACATATTCACAGACAAAGCTACAGAAAGCAATGCAAGAATTTTCAGCCTAACACAACAGAAAGGTATATAGTCAGTCTGATGACGAAACTTAAGACACAGGTCCCTGAACCTCTTAGAAAACACCTGTTACTAAATTAATTTCTCTTGGGTTAGTGAGAAAAGTCAGCTCATGGACAAACTCTGGTCAACAGGTCTGGAGCAAAGAAGGGTGAGGGGCTGCACAACTTGGGTCTGGGAAGGGAGGCTATGTGTGTGCACAGGCCAGGGAGATGAGAGGGAGAAGGCATCGCTCTCAGCAAGAGGTAAATATTGTATCAGCTTTGAGCCTCTGGAAACAGCCTTCAGTAGAAATTCAACATTAGGGCACATCAAAGTACAATTTGGTAAGGCTTAGCAGCCACCTCTCTAGTATGACCATCTGCAGCTTTATAAAAGCTGGGGGTAGTTGCTGTAGAGAGATGCTGTCCAATGAGCAACTTAAAGCAATCTCTCTCCGCTTACTTTAAAAAACGTTTAGAGAACAAATACCACTGTGGACAGTAACAGCAAGGCAATACTAGTAGTTTGTATTCTTCTACACTTGTACTTGCAGCTAATCTAAACCAAAATCTTAAAGAGGTAAATAAAAGGGCTGTTCTGAGGGAATTCTAGAAGTAGTTACTAAATTTTCTCTTCAAATTTTTCATACAGAGAAGTTCAGATGCGAGTAGAAAATTTGTTCTCTTAGAGCAACTGTGTAGAAATAAACTCACCGTGTCCAAGAACCATGAGATTGTAACCGCACTTCCACTTGGATTTACGATACATAATCAAAAGCCACACTCGCAGAGGGAAAATGACCTGTTGATGATGGTGGCTGTCAACAATAGGTTCAGATCAGTTAGCTGCTAGTGCAGACAGGACAACATTTTTCAACACTGCGAGAGAAAGTGAGAGCGAGACCATATGGTTAAGCCCCATCCACATTAGCACCAAACGGCAAGCATCACCCATTGAAAACTGTCAGCTGGCAGAGGCAGAGGTGGGAAGTCTACCTGTTGCTCACAGCCACTGTACAGAATGGTTTTGTGGAGGTTTATCAATGTTGGTTCAGTGTCTACTGGAATAAAAGCATTTTGAGAAAAGCATGAATAATGCGTCTTTGAACACAGCACATACTCGTGTCCAATCAGTATTCCCAGTACAGAGCAACTCAAAAACTCAGTTGTTCAAAATTATTCAAGGAATTCAGTTACCAGTCAGTTGGTTTCAGCACGCTCCACATTTACTGAAACTTAAAAACATGTCCTGGAATTACACAGGGTAAGTCTAAGTTTTACATTTACAGAAGATTGACAGTTGCAGGTAAGCATTAGACAAGTATTGTCAGCAGACACCTTGCCCATACACTATTCAAGACATGCAAAATAAAGGGGTGAAAGAACTGGCTTTAACTTCAAACTACTTTGAGTAGGGTGAGCTGGGCCAGATGATCTCCCGAGTTCCCTTCCAAAATAAATCCTTCTATTCATTGACAAACCTAACCACTAGGGCAGAGGCATGAGCTTTGCACGCAAAGACAGAAGCACTGCATCACCAGAACTATTATTTATCACCTATTCTCACGACCTGCAGGAATGCCTGCACTTAGCTGTTACCACTTTTATGTAGCAGATTCTGTGGTTAAAACAATTTTAAGGCAGCATAAAATACCACTGCCTGCAAAAGCAGGGGTCCTGCCTGCTTCCCTGTGTTTAGATGACATAAGGTTTTTACACAACCACGGTGTCCACAGATTCACACCCCAATCCCTTCCTCAATTTGATTTACTAGGTTCCATAGAGGCACCTGAATGCAGGACAGAAACAGAGAACTGGGACCATCTTTCATGTAGCAGACTTTATGTTCATTTCCAGAAAAAAAGTGAAATTACGTTTTTTTAAATGCATGAACTAATTAATAGTGAGATGACTTTGCTCCTCCACAGCACTTAAAAGCTGCGTTTAATCTTGAAAAACAAGGGAACAGATCCACTCCTATTCTTAACTTTGGAGCTAATTTTTGTTTTCTTTATACACACTCTTCTATTCAACTTATTTTGTTCCTTTAGGTAACAAAAGCTACATTCATCAGCAAAACACAGCTTAGTACAGCAATAATCTTATTAGCATGCATACTGAGTTAATACTAAGCTTATATGAAGGATGTTTGAAAATTAAGCTTGAAAACAAAGAACAGTGGCACCAATAAACTAAAAATTTCAAGTTCTGTCTCAGTTACAAAAGCAGACTTGCAACAACCCTTTATTCTGTCTTCATCAGGTTTAGTCACTTCCTGTACATTTCTCCATAGGACAAGTTTTCTGTTACAGTTTTTGCTATGCTTGAGGGTCTGGGACTCAGGACAACTCAAGAGATAAAAGCACCATTAGCCTACTCAGTTCTGCAGCAAGATGTAGCACCACCACCTCTTATGAGGAACGACACCAGGATAAAAATTACCAAAATATTTTTGGGAGGTAAAAATGAGGCACAGTTTATCTGCTAAGATTAATGCAAGTTACTTCCATAACCAGTTGCTATAATAGAACTTGGCGTATACTAACATTAACATATCTTAGGGTCCAGTTGCAAAAACTCTTCTACCAATAGTTCTTCCACATTGGTCTTTCGGCTGCTTGCTGGGAAAGCATCTTCTAGCACTGTTTGGCAAAGTTAAACTGCAGAAATTGGACAGGCCATAGCAGAGACTCCAGCACACTTGTGCTAAGTTTAAATGAGAAGACAGGAAGCAGATAGAAAATACAGTCTCTGAAAACTGCGAGAGAGTATCTGAAGATCGTCAAAGCTTAAATGATGCTTCCAAAAACTAATCACCATCCTTAGGATGGAGTAGAATCTGAGCTGTGAACTATGGCTGAAGACTGGACAACTCCAGTTAGACTTAAAACTACACTCAAACCTTCGGCATAAGAGTTAGGCCTAATAAAAAGCACTGTGGTTAAGCCGATGAAGGCTAAATAGGAATTCCCACATACCTCAATTACAATAATGACTATTAATAGGGAGTGTAGAACTCCTTAGGATTTTAAGTCTCTCTGTATCAAGAGACAGGGCTCTTCCCCGCTTAGATGCATGTCCTTGAAGAGCTGAGCAACTTTACTCTAGCAACACGAGCAGAAGGTAAAGTTGCAAAGCAGAAACCAAAACAGGCTGTCATTTCATAAAAGGAGGCTCTGCAGAAGGAGTAAAGGAGGCGGAGGGGGAAAAGCCAGGCTCCACCGAGTGCCATGCTCTTCCACACAATGGAAGGGAATCCTGCTCCACTCTGAGGGCTGAGCCACCTGGCCAGAAGCCATGGTTATGCACAGCTACTTGGCCCTGAGGGTTGAAAATAAAAGATGAACAGCCAAAATATGAGGCCAGCAGACACAGCTGTCAGGCAGGGATCAGCAGACCTGACGACTGTAGCGTTATGAATGCTCCAGCCCGTGTTGGTTAGCTGTTTTGCACTATACCCTATTCTTTCCCTCAGTTATTTCCTTCCTCTCTTTGTCTACCTACTGTAACTCCTACTTGTGCTCTGTTTCTCTCCCCTACCTCTTCCCTTTTTTGTCTCTTTAGAGTCCAAGGTCTTATGGGCTGACTTCTATTTGTACATCATATGACCACTGCAAAATGGAAGTTGAGTTTTCGGTACGGTTAGCTGATTTTAACAGTCCTTTCCCATCTCAGGTTTTTATAAATTTCGAGTTTCTTGAAAGGCAGTTGATGGACTCTGTTTATAACACTACCCTTAGTCACAGCATACCAGTCAGTATTAAAGACAGACATTCACAAATAATGCAGTGTGCTGATTTAGCTTCTATAAATGGAGAGTTTGGCCACTGCAGAGACGTCTGATCTACAGCTCTCACTCCTATAAACAGTCCCTAGCCACACAAATAAAGACTGTCAAAATCCTTCTCCAAATTCCTGCAGGGAAAGAAATTAAAACGACAGCAGATTGGATGGAACAGCTCTAGGAAAAATCAATAATGGTAGCTGTAAAATCTAAAATTAAAGTAAGTCTGGTTTTGATGCTTTCAGTACACACAGTACATTAAGTTTGGCAAAAGACCAATGGAACATGAAGTACTTGTGGACAATGTCTGCCAAGAGCTAGAAATATAGCACTTAGTCTTTAAAGAACAAACAGAAAGCCTCAGACCATTTCTACTTTATGCATCTGAAAAAAAAAATTAAATCAAGGTGATCTTTCTGAGGGAACATTTGTATTAAATCTAATTGGTGTGCTTTGTGCAATACTGAATTGAGTATATGCCAATTGGCAGAGAACCAGTATTTGTCATTTTATAATTCGTTCCACTTGTGACAAAGGTTACTAACAGATGTTATACCTCCCCATACTCCAAATCACTGTGCTTTCCTCCTTAGCATCAGGCTTGTGTCACAGATAAGCTCTATATCTGGTCCTTGGTCACGCTGACACTTCTAAACATCTGACACAGTGGAAGCAGTAGAAAGAAATGGGAAGCGTGAACTCAGGCTGCCCTATCAGTTTTTTCACCCACCTTCACATTTGTTGGTGCTTCATTAGTTTACATGCCTCAAATCAGAGCAAGATTTGATTAGTAACTGAATACTAATTCCCATTTCTGTAGCAGCCTCCAAACATTAGCAAATTAAGCACCAACACACCTCCGAGTTCCTTATCTTTATTAAAATAAGGACCAAAAAAAAAAGGGAGACAAGTCTAACACTCATCTGGGGCTTTGGAGACATTATCCATCACCCCAGCACACAGGTTCCTCTCCCTGCCACCTCCCATACACTGAATTCCTAGTGGGACAGCAGAGTGGAGCACAATTCTAGCTTCGTTAGGTTTTCTATTATATGTGGGAGGGCTTACACATCCTTCCCCGCATCTCCCAGAGATTCAGGAGGGAACATATCCCTCCTGTCTTTAAAAACCAGTATGAGGTGCTGGCACAGAAGGATCACAGCCTCAGCCCTGCCTTGGGAAACTGGACAGCCATAGAAAACAGGCAATGCTACACTTGACATTTGCCTAGAGCGAGGCAAGAAACTTCTTACTCCACCTCACTCCACACGTAAGCCAAGCACTATCTAGATCTTTAAAACTGCTATTTCTTGATGACTGAGGTTTTGAAATACATACCAAAACAGCCAGACAAATCTGACTGTTAATTCTCCTCATTAATAGATATAAAATAGCAGCCTACAATACTTTCTATTCTGGACTCTAAGAGACTGAAAGTCACCAGCCAGTTGCTACACATGCTTATTGACACAATAATAAGCTCTTCATTTCTCCCTGCGACTGGTCCTTCTTGGCTTTAAGGTAAAAGGTTAACTCTTCCCTCATCTTTCGGATCAGGCTCCTATCTCTGCTCCCATTTAGACACTGCCAACTTAAACGAGCTCCTCCCCAAAGTTACAGTAAGTGACAGATTGCAGGAAAAATACTTGTAACACTTTCCCTCTAGAGGTAGGGGTTTCCCTTGCTAACTATGCATATCTCAGAACAGTGAAACATGAATAGTTATTTCAATGAGGGAAAAAAAATAAATAGTGTACATATATTGCCATAGAAATTCAAAAGCTGTTGCTATAACTAAGTCACAAGTGGCTTGTAAGTGGCTCATAAGCCCCCACATTTTACTATGGCATCCTGGCCTTTCTCAGCTGGTGGTGAGAGGTATAAGGACCTACTGTGTTGACATCTGCTGCTCAGAAAGCCTCAGACAAAGCTAATACACTGGCCACAGTACTGACTGTAAAAACACGCACACATGCAAGGAAAAAAAAATGGATAAAAATAAAAGCTACTCATGCATCTATCTGTTTGCATGATCAAGCCGAGTTCCTCAACTTCAGCAGGTGGCTGACCGCCTCAACAGAATAATGCATCACTTCTTTTAAAAAAAACGAAAGAAAAAAACCCACTCAGCTGCTACCCTCACCATGGTACACTCCAGCCCTCTGCAACAACTTTGAGTAGTTTACAGAAACCTTAACCAACAGACAACAGTTCATGCTGCACCAAAAGGGACTTGGCCAGGAAAGTCATCTAAGCACAAAGGGGTGATCAACTGTCTTCAGGTTAATACACATTACAATATAATTTGTCTTAAACTTGGTCTGCTAATCCCAGGGTATGAAGTGCACAGTTATATATATATATATGGGTTTTATAGATATGGTTTATCTATATGTATATAAAAACATCTGTAATGGTTTCACTCTAAGAGGTGCAGGGACAGCAGATTGGAGCAGGAAGCAGTCCTTATCTAAAGTGTCAGCACTACCATCACAAATTTGCCTAAACATTATCACCCGAGAAAAAGAACAAATGAAACACTCTAGGAGCCTACCTTTGGACCTTCTGGTTCTCTGCACTACCTAGCTGAAAAACAGAATAAAAATGTTCAGATCTTTTCCCTGTTAAAAAGCAGTTTTTACTGATTGCTGATGTTAAGTTTCAGGGAATTTGAGCTGGATCTCTCCCAGCTCTCTGCTGATGGTACATTAAACAAATATCCCCCTAACACAGACAAATAGCAGGTGTTGAAGTAAGCTGTTACCACCATGACTTGTTTTACAATTTGACTATTATTTTCTCCCCTCTAACTATTCAACTTCTGATCATCACTACTGATGTTGAAAATACTTTAACATTACAATGCCAATTAAACAGAACCTATATCCAATGCGAGAACAAGCTGGAAACACTTTCTGGGTAAAAATAGAGATGGCCTTTACATGCAGCTTTAATTCATTATTTTAAAGAGAGAAAGAGGACAAAAGAGTAAGTCACTTGAACATACCAAATGTGTATTGTGTGTACAGCAAGCAATATCCCTCCTCCTCTCCAGCCCAAGTTTACCAGCCTCATCTGTGTTGGCCATCCAAGCCCAGGTTGTGTTGCAGGGCTAGGAGTGGGCCACCCGCAACTCAAGCACAGAAGACAGATTATACTAGAGCATACCTGGTTTAAGGAAAAACATCCCCTAGAAAGCCATGCATGGACGCATGCCACTTGTGGGCATCATACAGCCTTTTGTGGTGTTCTGAAAGCGGCATTCCTAAATCTGAAACCCAACTGCCATCAAAGTTTGATCATGAAGATGGAAATAGCAGTGTTAACTAAAGAGTCCCTAACTCTGGTTTCCCATACGTGAATAGTCAACAACTCTGGTTTCCTACACATGAGCAACTCTCCCAGTTTCTGTTAGAAGATTTTGACATCCTTAGCAGCATGTTACATTTTCTCTCCTAAATTCAAAACAGCATGCTTGCCCAGGAGAAAGGAGCCAGATCCAAGAGGAAGCAGACACCCTACCTGCGACACCAGCTAAAGATTGAGGCCCCTGTACTCTCTTTCACTGTAGAACAGAAGTTCAAAGTCATCTTCCACTGCCCTTGAAATACAGCAGTGATCTAAATACAGCAACTCAAATACCTACGTGCATTTATTTTTTTTCCATGTTGAGCATTCCTCGGAGTTTTTAAAGTGGTTCAGGGAAAAAGCAAACCAAAGGCAAACAAAGAAAAAATATATTAGTGGGAAATGGCGGAACTGACATATTTTTAGAATTAGCAATATATCCCAAGAGGTGCATTAAAGAAGGAAAATGAGCAACAAGTTCTTTAAAAGGAAGCAAATTACTTTATAGTAAGCCTCCATGTGTGATGCATTTTGGATTTTTTCCCCTAACCTCATACCAAATAAATAGTTCAGCTACATGATATGACAAAAGAACCATTACTTATTTTCCCAGTTGAACCTTGTGTTAAACCACGATTAAGACAATATTTATTCTTGTAAAAATACTGTAGTGAACTACAGTTGCTTCAGATAAGTGGAAGGTAGCATCAGACAAAAATCTCAGTATACATATTAACACTTAAGAGAAGAAGAGCCTTGAGATTTCTTAGAAGGAATTCTTCAGAGACCACTTTTATCATTTAACACAAAGAATTTGTCTTAGGACAAAGAAAAGACAGGTGAAGCAGTCAAGTTTGTACGATTTTAAAATCCAGTCTTTACTATCTAATACTGCTCGACCATTAAAAGCAGAAGGAACTGAGGGCAGGGAAAGAGGGTGCTTTGGGGCAGATCTGTAAGTGTCAGAGAGGCATGATCTTAACAAAAGGGACTACAAACACGTGAAACCCTAAGCCTAATTTCACTCTTAGTTTAACGTTGTCTTACAGCATCCCAGTGGACTTGACGGTTAAGAGGGCCACATGCGCAGGCTATGTAAGCACACTAGTTCCCAGACCTAAAGCCCCATGGTTCCACCTAGGTGCTTCGCATGCTGCCCCAGCTGCTGCTGATCACTTCTTGGGCAAAGATGACCAGCTGGATGGAAATGTTTCAAGCTGGATCTAACCCAGAGATGTCAGTTTGGCTGCCCTGACCCAAAGAACAGTTAAGACATTCATGTTGTTGACCCAGGTCAAGGGGTTACCATCCTAGAGGACAAGCTGGCAGAAGGGAGGGAGACACTAGCTCAACAGCTGCTACTTTCCAGTTGCTTGCTTCTCTGTTCAGACCAACCGACAGACAACTAAGCAGGAGCACCAACGAGGCAAGCAGGACAGGATGAGATGCTCAAATCAGATCATTAATTTTGCTCTCACTATGCCTCCAGAAACTCCTTCAGGCCTTGAGCTCCACCGATGCCAACGGCAAATCTTAACACTCTTCTTAACAGACAACAAATCGGTCCCTTCAAATTTGATCTCTGTCCCCCACCTTGCCCATGAAGTAAGGAAAATAGGTACCCCAGTTCAGGAAAGAGCATTTTTAAGTGCTTGTAATGAAGCCCAAAGGGTTATATAGTTGCAGAAACATTGCATACTTGAAATACAGGCAGCTAAGAACATCCACGCAGATGAATCAATTGGCAATGGAAGCAAAAAACTATTGATGGTCATCTATTTAAAGACAATTTTGGCTAGGCATAGTTTTGTGTTTTGTTTATTGTTTTTCTGGTTTGGGGGGTTTTGTTTGTTTGGGGTTTTTTTCCATCTTCTCTTCAAGTTCTAGCTCCAATAAACTATCCCCCAAAGAATCTTACTCAACTAGCTTGCTCCAATCCCTTATCTTGCAAGCATCTACAAAATATTTTTGATATATCCCACTCGCTGAAAACCTCAATCAAGCCACAAAACAGCATTCTCTAGCAGCCATTCATATTATCAACTAATAATAATAAAACATTCAGCAGATCTTCTGGTTTAAGTCTCTTCAACTTCAGCTGCTTCCTACCTTCCTTGCTGTTCATTTCTGCACTACACTATGGACTGGTCTACAACGCAGAGCCCCAGCCGCTATAGCAAATGTTACAGACCCACAAATGGAAACGAAGCGTCTAATGACAAAAGCTTTTCTGCCAAAACCACCATGCTTATCTCCCCAAATACCAAATATGTAAACTAACAGCAAAAGCTTGCCTACATCCGGGACTTTGATTAACTTTTGTCAATTAGATGGTACAATTGCCCACTCTACCTAGTATAGCCAGACCAGCACCTCTCTGGCACAAATCTCTCTGTACTATTAAAAAAAACTTCTCCCAAAAGGAATGCTTTTCCCCCTTCTAAAAAACACATTTATGCAATTAATCTGCTACAAACAGGGTTGGCACGGAAAAACATCTGGTTGACATCGCTGCAGAGCCAACATCAAGGGAGATCAAGAGCGTTTTGAGCCAGCATGACACACATCCAAAGTCTTCTACAACATACTCTCTTGGTGAACAAGGAAAGTATTGCAATGTGTGAACCAAACAAATTCTCTTCCCAACAGGAATATAATTAGAGGACCAGAGTAATAGGTTTTGACCGCTCCTACTCTGACAACTGCCATGTACCTCCCAATCCTGAAACCACAGCCAGAAATGCACTGCAAGGTTCAGTCCGCTCTGCTCTTGAGTACATGAGATTTGAGCCCAAAATTCGACATTTATGTAAGCACATACCACGGGTGGCAGTCAAGTCGCTATGATTGAATTCAACAGCATAGATTAAGAAACAAGGTCAGCAGATTAACTTTTATTACCTATTCATGAACTGAACTGTGCTCCTGCACGGCAGGGACCGGAGGACACCATCAATCTTTAACCAAAAGCTGCGTTCAGTCTGAATCAAACAAGCTGCTGACTAGTTCACACTGGAGCCCACGTCCCAAAACACCACCTCACAGCATTTACACCTAGTACACCGGCCAGGAGACGTTGCTGGAGCTAGACTGGTGTTGACAACCACCTACCTTCAGCAGAGGGTGCCAGCAGAGGACAAAAGACTTCTCCTGTACAGCCTGTAGTCTCAACTATTTTACATCCATTCACGACTACGGGGTTATTCCAGAAAGGTCATTTTGAGCAACTAGCAACATTTGGTGCTCCAAATCACATGATACAGGTCAGCAAAAGAAGTTCGTGGCATAGGGCTCACCTAGGTAGACAATAAGCTGGACACTCACTCGTGCAGAGCATTGAAGCACCTCTTCCTACTTGAAGCAAGATGTCTTTTTCAAATCAATACAAACCCAGGCTACTTGGAAAACAACATACTTGTAGTGCAAGGCTGTAATTTTTCTGCAAATCAAATTACTGTCAATAGTTTCTACCGCTTTAAGGAGAAAGCAGCAACAGGCTAGAGTTAGCTTTTTTTGGTAGTTTAAGGATGATTTCTAACATGCCAAAGAACTTTTTGTCTTTTTTAACCTGGAAGGCAGGTTTTTGAGTACATCAGTTCAAACATTTTAAACAAGAAACACGATCGCTTGTGACTATTAATTGCCACATCTGCTGGAAAACTTTAAGGCCACAAAGAACATGCAATCATGCTGCCCTATTGCCCCAGCCGCCCACTGGAGAGCCCGCAGCAGCACAGGGAAAGGGAAATCCATCCCACAAGCTGCCCACAGCCTCCCAGGAGACACAGAGCCACTTCAGCTTTACCCAGCTGACACGATTTGCACCTCACAGGATGGGAACTAAATTGCTATTGTGCCTTCTTCCCCATGAATCCTTCCATCCAGGCAGACTAACTGTGCCCAATTAGGGACGCAATATTAACTTCAGTAGAATCGGGGGACTACAGTAGGAGCGTGAGGTTTACTGGTGCATCCTGTTAAGCAGTAGGTTAAAAGGAAACAAACTACATCATATGGAAACATGCTTACTTTTTTCCACTGAAACTCTCTCAACAGCGTTTAGCAGCGCTCGACCTACTTCCTACACCATCTCTTTGCTGTCACTTCCTTTGACAGTTTGTCAGCATGCCTGTGAATCTGGAGATTAAGGAACGAATGCCTAGGAAGCAAAAGAGCTGGACTTTTTCCTCTTGATGCCACCTACAGTCAAAACTTTTACGATCCAACCAGCAAGGCACACAGTGACCAGCTAGCAACAAGTACCTCCAATGATTGGCATCCTGCAGGAATTCCTAATCAACTGTGTAATTTCACGTACAAGTATGCACTTAAAGGTGACTTTCATTTCTCACGAAACACCCTCATTCTTCCTTTTTTAGCTCAGGGCATGGATTAGCATCTACAAACAGCTTCGAGTTTCCTGCCTTCCTGTATTCCAGAGCTCCTGTCTGAGAAGACATTTTATATCAAAATGTACTTGTAATTAGTTGCTTCCAAATGAATAAGAGCTTTAAATACCACTGGCTCCAAGCAGATGATGCTTTATTTTGCATCTACAAACACACAGTCTCTAGCTATAAATCCTGAAGTGAAAGGATCCTGTTTTCTATGCCTAGTTTCTTAATAGAAACCAGTATTGATACCAAAATACAAAACGGTTGTAGCAGACAGACTTTACACACTAAGTTCCACTTCAATTGAAATACTAGTAGTTACTCAAAATTTTAATTACCCAGACGAACACTAGCATGGTGACCTGCTGCATTGAGAAATACATTTCAGCATTTAGTAAGAACGGAAACATTCATTAGGCACACTTCACAAGACTATACTCAGCATAACATAGGTGCTCCTACAAGTTTAATTCATTTGAAATACGAGACGTTTCAGCTTAAGGTACCCAGTAGGTGCCTATATACAACTATAACACATTCCTAAAGCTTCCTGCCTGGCCATTCATATGGCTTAAAAAGGAGTTAGGACACTTATCTTACACAGCACTAAAAAGGTCTAATTTTCCAAATACAAGTGCTCAATTTTCTACAAACCAGGCTTTTTCTTGGGGGGAGGGGAGGCGGGGACTGGGGCAGAGGAGAGGGGGAAGTGTCCCATGCAGACATCTGAACTTTGGCACTACATTACTCACTCCGAAATTGTCTGCCTAAAACATTACAAAGCCACACGGACCACACGGCAACACACAGAAACGAAAATCTGGGTAGCTTGTTCAGCTGAAGCTTTCATCTCCACTAACCTGCCGGCGCCTTTCGGCATAAAAAGCAACAGAAGATGTATCATCAACAGGTCATCTGGCTGCCTCTTTGTGATGAAAAAAAAAAAAGAAAAAAAAGAAAAGAAAAGCTGCTGAACAGAAACCGGAAACGGCCTTTTTTTCCCCCCAGCTTTCCCCCTGCCCCCCACGCACGTTCAAAATGGAAAAAATAAACCCATCGTCCTTCGGATGCAGAACCGCCAGCTCTGTCTAGCTGAAATGCTTGGTAATTTCACTCCCCAAGTAGTGTGTTTTCAAGGCAGAGGGGTCCCAGCAAAAACGAACGGGTGGCCTTTAAAAGGTAAGGCCAGAAACACGGGCATTACAGCTAGACTGCTTTTTGTTTGCCTGTATTCTAGAAGCTGCATTTTGCAGAGGTGAAACAGCTGCAGTTTTTGAAGGGGTAGTTTAAAGGCAAAGAATAAAAAAGAAAAAAGCTTTCAGTATAAAAATATAATAATTGCTTTAAAATATCGTTATTCCTTTTAAGAAGAAAAAACCAAAATTATTCAGCTGAAAACACAACCGCTGCTCCCTCTTCCCTGCCTTTTAAAAATCTCCTGCATGGCTGTTAGAAGCAGAAATGTCCCCCTGCCATTAGCTCTTCCTGAAATCTCATTATTTAACTACATAAAGAAAACAAAAAAAAAAAAAGAAAA
>VUYV01000183.1:848588-915036 GCA_008711295.1 Anarhynchus alexandrinus | reverse complement strand
TAAAAAAAAAAAAAAAAAAAAAAAAAAAAAAAGAAAAGAAAGAAAAAGAAAAAAGAGTGAAAAGAAAAACCCGATGAAAGTTGTGCTGGATGGCAGGCTGCTCACAAAAGAGCCAAGGCTGAGGATACGGGAGAGAAACCTTCCAATTCCACACCCCCCCACCCCCAAAAGAAGCTTAAAATTAAAAAGACACAACTTATCTACCGGCTGGCTGGATTCTTCCAGAGTAAAACAACACCGAATTCGGAAGAGCTGAGGCGGAGGGAGGGAAAGGAAAGCAAGCTTTCCCACCAAGATTTTGCAGGTTAAGAGCAGCAGAAGGAAAATCCCCCTTTGTTTTGTTTTCACCCGTCTGCCTGCTGCTCCCATTCAAGGCTCCGGCACAGGGGGCTGCGATAAATGGAGCCTGGACTTCGGAAGGGGTGGGGGGGGTGGGGTGGGGGTGTTCCTCCTCGGAAACAAAAATATAAATAACACGACCACCGCCAAAAAAACCCACCCCCCGGATTCAACAAAAAACCTCGGAGTCNAAAAAAAAAAAAAAAAAAAAAGAGAATTATTTAAAAACCAGAAGGGGAACGCTGCGGAGGGGCCGCACAAAGCGCGCAGGGCGGCGGGGGAAGCGGGCAGGCCCCCAGCCCGCCTCCCCCCGCCCCCGTGGCGATATGGGCCGAGGGGGCACGGTGCTCAGTCGCGACAGGTGCGATACTCACCGCAGGGAGGAAGGAAGCAGGCGGAAGAGGCACCCCACGCCGGCAGTCGCAGCTCCCCGAGGCGGAGGCCGGGAGCGCAGCGCGGGGGTGAAGGAAGGGGAAGCCTCAAGCCTTCGTCCCCCGTCTCCTCACGGCGGGCGGAGAGGGGAAGGAGCCTCCGCAGCGCTTCCCCCCCTCCCGGCCCCCCACGGGCTGCGGCGGCCGCGAGCGACAGGCCGGGAAAGCGGCGGGGGGACAGCTGCCGGGGAAGCGAGCCGGAGACAAGAACCCGATGGACGCCGGCTCCGCCGCCCTCACCACAGCCGCCGCGCCGCTTCGCTTCGCTTCGCTTCCCTCTGCCTCAGCCTCAGCCGCCGCCGCGCGCTCGCCCACCCCACCGGCGGGGGCGGGGCGGGGCGGGGCACCGCGCCTCACGCGGCCACGCCCTCCTCCTCTTCCCCCGCCCCCCGCGCGCGTGCGCTCTGCGGCATGACGGGATATGTAGTGCCGCCCCCCCCCGGCGCGCGCCGCCGGGGCGGGGGGTACGCACGTACACACGTGTGCGTATATGAATGCATATTTGTGTGTGTGTATGTGTGTATATGTGTACGTACATATACAGGTATATGTATATAAATGCACCTGTATATATATATATGTATATATACCTCTCTATATAGGTATATGTACATATGCAGATATATGTGTATGTATATGTGTATGTATATGTATGTGTATGTATGTGTATATATGTATGTACGGTTGGACTTGATGATCTTAAAGGTCTTTTCCAGCCATAAAGATTTTATGATTCTATGATATGGATGTATATATGTGTGTATATGCATGTATATACATCTATGTATATGCACAGGTGTATATATATACATATGTGTGTGTATGTCTGTATATATGTGGATATATCTGTATACACACACATATGCCTATATCTGTATATAACTGTATAAATGTATGTATATATGTCTATGTCTATGTACATATATATGTGTGTATATGTCTGTATATACCTGTATACACACATATATGCATATATCTGTATATAACTGTATCTATGTGTGTATATTTGTGTATATATATATGTTTATATGTCTATGTTTATGCCCATGCGTATATTCTTGTGTATATAGAGAGATGTATGCACATGCATACACTTATATGTAAATATGCATTTGTGTATGTGTATGTATATGAATATGTGGATGCACATGTGTATATATGTATATATGGGTGTATATGTGCATATATATGCGTATATAACTGTATACACACATGTATATGCATATATGTGTGTATATATGCGTATATATCTGTGTATACATACATGTATATGCATATATATGTATATATGTATGTATATATGCATGTGTATATGTGTGTATATATGTCTATGCCTATTCATGTGCATATATTCTTGTTGGTATATATAGATGTATGCACATGCATACACTTAACACATAAATATGCATTTGCGTATCTATAACACCTGTATGTATATGTATATGCATATGCACATGTATATATCTGTATATCTCTGTGTATATGCCTGTATACATACATGTGTGTATATATATATCTGTGTATAGTCTGGGGTTGAGACGCTGTGAGTGCTCTCCCTTCCTCCAGCGAAAGTTGGTTTTCCCAACATCAGTACATGTTTATGGATCTCAGTCCATAAATAGACCATAAATGGATCCATATGGTCCATAAATGGACCTCGGGGCCCCGCGGCACAGCGCTGGGGCCTTTCCTGTGCGGGTGGTGAGATGCTGGCCCAGGTTGCCCAGAGAAGCTGTGGCTGCCCCATCCCTGGAGGTGTTCAAGGCCAGGTTGGACGGGGCTTGGAGCAACCTGCTCTGGTGGGAGGTGTCCCTGCCCATGGCAGGTGGGTGGGACTGGATGGTCTTCAAGGTCCCTTCCAACCCAAACCGTTCTGTGATTCTATGATTCTAAAACCCACCGAAATATTTGTTACAGGAACATTTCTGCAGGACCAACCCGCCCCATCTCTGCAAACCAGAGCCTGCCAATATTCCGATTTTTTACTAACGACACAAAGCGTGGTGGAATAAGCGACCCGCTCGCTCGGAGCCGGAGGTGATGCTCCACGGCTGATACATGGGCTCAGGACCTGGAGATCAACTGGATGGAGCGGCTGCTGCCCGGCGCTGATAATCCCACATCCTGCTGCCCCAATCCTGCCCAGATGTTTTTCCATGTCCATGGGGGCAATTAAATAAATAAATAGTTAAAAAAGTATTTCAAGCAAGACGGGGAGATCGCTCTACGTCACAGGCTGCTCCGGCAGCACTGCTGCTGCTGACTCTTGTACCAGTTCTCCAAGAGCATTTGTTTGGGCGAAATATATTCTTGAAATAAAAACCTTGAAATAAATACCTTGAAATACTATTTCAGCTGAAGGAGCCTCATAGCAATGGAAAGAAAGACTACACTAATTGATTTTCCAACTTCTTTTTTGTTCTCTTGTACAAAGCGAGGAACAAATAGACAGATTTTTAAGGTAAAGAGGGAATTTTACCACTGTGTCGCTGCAAAGCAGACATGGTCCTGCCCCAGCATGACACAGAAGGTCACCGGAGATGCTTTCCTTGCCATCATACCACGAGGCTGCTGGAGAATTAGCAAGGGTTAGAAATAATTAGCGGTGCCGGGCTGTGTAAGCACAGCTCTGCTACTCGTTAACCCGAATTTCATTGGCCCTGGGATTTTTAAAGAGAGATTAAGAGATATAACTCGCAGCTCCCAGATTAGAAGAATGCAAGGATCAGGGTGATCATCTTCTCTGACCTCCAGCACGTGACCAGGGGCATCCCGAAAATAGCTTTTGCCTCAAAGGCTCGTTTCTTTCAAAGTGCGGACACCCGAGATAAAAATAGCCCCAATGGTAAATCCACCCTTCTCCCCACTTTTGGTGACAGCCGCAAACAAAGCCCGGTGTTAAAACTGAGCTTTGCGCCGAACGTTTATTGGTTTGTCTTTGGATTTCCTATAACTTTGTTCTCCGTGCTCGGCAGCCCATTATCGCCACTTTATTTCCAACCCAGGTATTCATAGCCCTCTGATCGAGGCATCCTTTCATCTCCTCTTGGCTGAGCTACTGATACCCACATCCACTAATCCTTCGCTATGGGGCAAGGCGCACCCTGGCCCTCCAGCAGGACCATACCCGGCATCTCCCCATAGCTGCCGGAGATGTTGCTTCCCACGGGACCACGGGGGAGTCAGGAGCCAGGTGACAGTGGCGCAGGGGTGCGGGGGGAGAAGCTCCTGGCACAAGCCCTGGCACCAAAGCCCACTGCGTCCCACCTGGGGAGAACTATAGAATCCCAGAACGGTTTGGGTTGGAAGGGACTTTGAAGATGATCGAGTTCCAACCCCCCTGCCATGGACAGGGACACCTCCCACCAGCCCAGGTTGCTCCAAGCCCCGTCCAACCTGGCCTTGAACACCTCCAGGGATGGGGCAGCCACAGCTTCTCTGGGCAACCTGGGCCAGGGGCTCACCACCCTCACAGGAAAGAATTTCTTCCCAGTATCTCATCTAAATCTCCCCTCTTTCAGTTTAAAACCGTCACCCCTCACTCTGTCCCTCCCCTCCCTGATCAAGAGTCCCTCTCCAGCTTTCCTGTAGCCCCTTTAGGGACTGGAAGGGGCTATAAGGTCTCCCCAGAGCCTTCTCCAGGCTGAACAACCCCAACTCTCTCAGCCTGTCCTCCCAGCAGAGGTGCTCCAGCCCTCGCAGCATCTCCATGGCCTCCTCTGGCCCCAGTCCAACAGGTCCATGTCCTTCTTGTGCTGAGGACGCCAAAGCTGGATACTACTCCAGGTGGGGTCTAGATCTCTCCTGACAGGAACCAGGCATTTCCTTCCCCGGGATGGGGGCCAAAAGTTGGGGGAGATGGGATGGGGGAGAGGTTGAGGGATAGGTGGAATCTGCCGCAGTCATGGACAGGCATCAAGCTGGGATGAGCCTGGCACTGCCTGACCCCTGCGTGCTGCTTCACGTGCTCACAGCTCTGCGTGTGATGAATCACTTGCCACACATGTGATGTAACATGACAGTGTTAATAGATCTCATTACTATCCAATTTATGAGGGGAAACTGAGGCGTGGGGAGGTGAATATCATGCCTGGGGCATCGTGGGGCTAGATTGCAGGAGACCTCGCACTGCCGCCCCGTGCTCGCTTCACTAAGCCACATTGGAATTAGGTGCAGCGGCAGAAGCACCAGTGGAGGATGCTGAGGAAAGCCTGGGGGGAGAGGATGAGCTTGGCATTCATGACACAGAGCCTTGCCCTGTCTTGACACAGCTATTAGTCCCTCTTGTCATGACGAACGGGATCCCATCCGGCTCTCCAAGAGCTGCTCCGGGCTGCTCTCCTCCTCCACGCTTTTCCATAGTGGCTGATGGGTTTGTCACTTGGACACTCGGGAGGTTCTTGCCTGATTTTGTGTCCCCTCCCCCCCGCAGAAGTCGAAGCATCCGTGAGGGATTTCCAGTATCATCCCAGCATCCCCACCACAGCCTCATCCCTATTGCCTCGGGGATGAGTCCCAGGCGCCAGCAGTGCCGGGGCCGAGTCCTGGCAGAGCATCCCCAGCAGGACCAGAGCTCGCGTCCTACGGCTGACCCCCTTTTGTTTAACTCTAAATTAGCACCTTCCTGATGAATAGTCGTCCATGGACTTCCGTTTCACGAATTGGCCCCGTTCCTTCTTAAATCCACGTGAGCGTTTCTCCTCCGCACAGACCCCTGGCTCAGCCCCGCTTGCCGTTCCCTTTCCAATCTCCATCCCACCCCAGGGTTCATTTCTTTCTCAAACGCCACTCAGAGGAAGCTTCAGAGACAAATCAGCTCTACAAAGCATTCCTCTCGTCAGAAGAAAAATTTTCAGAAGGCTTTTCTTCCCCCACTTTAAANAAAAAAAAAAAAAAAAAAAGAGGAAAGGGCTGAATTTGCTGTCTGCTTTTGGTATTTCCTTATATTTAACATGTCCTTTGCTATGGAAAAAGAGCAACCACCGCTCCAGGCGTTCCCTCCTCTGCGACATGCCCGGAGGTCTGGAGAAGCTGGTGCTAAAAACTGGACTTTGTAACTCAGTTGCCTGCCAGCGGCAAGCCTGGGGGCTGGTTTTCCCTCTGATCCTGCCACGTCCCCTTGTCCCGTAAGTTTGTACCACTCCGAGGTGAGACAGCAGGGAGCTGAGACATAAAAGACTTGGGCTTCTGGGGGAGCCAAGCTGGCCTGAGGTGACCCAGCACCACGGATAATTGGTTGGAGAAGGGAAGGCAGGTAGGTAGAGCATCACCTCTGCTGATCCATCTCATTTTGGTCCATTATTTCCCTCCTGGCACTGAAACTCGGAGCTGCCACCCAGCGAAGCGGAGCTCTGAAATCATCTGTGATATTTAAACAACTATTTTCTGTTTTCTGACAGCCACGTACTGTTCCAGCCTTCGTGTCGAACAGGCTTTCTGAGTCAGACGCAAAATAAAACGACACATGGTCCCCTCTAATGTTACCATCAGAGCACATATCATCCTGTGATCTCACTGCAGCGACAACGAAACAGTAGGGGCTCTTGGCCAGGTTTCGGTGCTGCTCTAAACCGCGTATGGTCCCACCAGCAGCAGCTCATTCACACCTCCACTGCTACTGTCTATATTATTAAATAAAATGACCCCCAGCCAGAGTGGCTTGCCTGGGCTCACAGCCACACTGCTAAACACCCTGCATTCCCAAAAACACATGGCTGGTCCAAAACTCCCCCTCTGGCTCCAGTGCATCTCCTGGCCATGCCCAGTTCATAGAATCATAGAATCCCAGAATGGTTTGGGTTGGAAGGGACCTTAAAGATCACCTCATTCCAACCCCCCTGCCATGGGCAGGGACACCTCCCACCAGACCAGGTTACTCCAAGCCCCATCCAACCTGGCCTTGAACACCTCCAGGGATGGGACAGCCACAGCTTCTCTGGGCAACCTGGGCCAGGGGCTCACTACACTCACGGGAAAGAATTTCTTCCCAATATCTCATTTAATCTCCCCTCTTTCAGTTTAAAACCATTCTCCCTCAGAGCCTTCTCCAGGCTGAACAACCCCAACTCTCTCAGCCTCGGATCATCTTCGTGGCCTCCTCTGGCCCCACTCCAACAGCTCCGTGGCCTTCTGCTGCTGGGACCCCCCGAGCTGGAGGCAGCACTGCAGGGGGGTCTCCCCAGAGTGCAGCAGAGGGGCAGAATCCCCCCCTCGCCCTGCTGGCCACGCTGCTGGGGATGCAGTCCAGGATGGGGTTGGCTTTCTGGGCTGCCAGTGCACATTTTTGGCTCATGGTGAGCTTCTCATCAACCAACACCCCCAAGTCCTTCTCCTGAGGGCTGCTCTCCTTCCATTCTCCACCCAGCCTGTGTTTGTGTTTGGGATTGCCCCGACCCACGTGCCAAACCTTGCACAGATCATCTTCTAGACCTGGACCGCCATGTTCAACCTGCCAGGATACTTCACCAAGTCTTCCCCCAAACCTCAGAGACATCCCTCATTCCTGGAGAAGAACCTGTGTCCCCAAGGGGTGTCCTCACGCCTCTCTGAACCAGCTGTGTCCCCAGGCTGTGAAGCAGAGGTTCGCATCTCCTGTCTCATCCAGCCTGTAAGATTCGTAGGGATTCAAACCTATACCCAGACAACCGTCATCAGGGACCGAAGCTGCTGGGACCGAGCATCATGACATGCTGGGTGGCTGCCGGTGCCACGACTTACTGCCATGCGTGCCTGCATGGGTAATCACTGTGGCTCGGTGCCACAAGCTGTGATTAAGTCATTAGTCAGACTTCAGTCGCGTGAAAATATTTGAGATTACAAGTCAACGCCAAATTCCTTCTTAGAAGGGTTAAGCAAATTGCTATTTAACACCGGCTGACAGGAGGTCGGAGTGTGTCAAACAGAAGACATGATGCTGTAACCCAGAGCACAGCCATCGTTTTGGGTTCTCCAGAAGGATTTGGGTTCTCCGGAAGGAGCAAGCTAATTCCTCCAGCTTGTTACAAACTCAACCTTTGGGCCATTAAGGACTCAAGACGAAATTGCGGTAGAAAAAATCCAACCAGCCTGAACCTGGCAGCCCGTCCCTCCTTTCCCATGCCCAGTGGTGGGGATGTGCCCTTGCACCTGCGCTGCGCTTTGGCAGAGTTTTAGGGGCAGCTGTGCAATCATTCGCAATCAGTCGGGCCGATCGTGCGTGCCTGTTAAATTACCTTCTTCCACCGGTTCTTAGAGATATAATTTGCTTTACCTTAATAAGCAAACATCCACCCTCTCAAAGCGTATTTGCAGAGATGTAAAATCAAGGGGCGCTTCGGAACGGCGGAGAGGAGGGAGGGATGGAGCCCTTGCACCGACACCATGTTTAACGAGGATGCTGCTGGTGGTTGCATCACAGTTGGCCGCCATGTATCAGTCCCGCTGATGTCCATTAATTAATGACGAGGGACAAAAACCGCAGTCCTTTCAGAGGACCTCCTTTAGAAGGGACTTCAAACAGCACACGAAGCCTCCCACTGTCCCTCCGCTGAGGAGGGGACTGCGCCCCGCAGGCTCTGGTGTGTATTTCATAACTTTTCCTCACATGTGGGTCTAGAGGCAAAGTTTGTTCAGCATTTGCAGTGATTTCCGCGCCAAATGAAACCCCATGGGGTGCAGTCAGCCCTCCACCAGCAGCACCCCAGGAGCACCTCGCGGGTGGCTCAGGTAGGAGAAGGTGCTCAGCTGCCACTCAAACTCACAGTGGTCCTCCCATGGACCATGCAAACACACATCTGAGCTTTTCCAGACACACGCTCCCAAAATTAAAGTTTTTTTTTTTCTTCTTCTTCTTTTTTCTTTTGTTCTTCTCTAAAACAGGATCTCTGAAGCTGTCAACTGCAAGGACATCAGCCCCCATGCATTTTCGCAGAGCGGAGGACGTGGTAGCATCTCCCCCTCACCCAACCCATGACACAACCAGCATAGTGGAGGCAGCAGGTGTTACTTTAGCAAGGCAGATTTGAATGCGTAATTAGGCGAAATGAAAACACCACGCGCCGCTTATTAGAGCCGGTGTATCCGTCTGGAGGGTGAAGCAATAAGAAAATCAGCGCATAAACATCGGCATGTGAGTGCTCCTGGCACCCATAGGATGGGTCCACTTTGCAGGTGACCTCCACAGCCCCTTTTGCACATGAGGAAACTGAGGCAAAGAAAAATGAAGGGGCTTAGCCCAGAACATCATCAGCATTAGGGCCAACATGAGCGATGGACACGCTGAGATGATACCTCACTCATATTTTATGATTGGCAAGCAGTGGGGACACCCATAGCACCCATCTCCCATCCAGACAATTCAGCCTCCCCTCTCGTACCCTCCTTTGAGCAGAGCAGCCACCATCCCCTTGCTGATTTACCACTTAGAGACCAGTCCACGCCACGTCCACGCTGTCTAACCACAGGTTAGCTGAAGAAACAAAGCAGCTTTTGAGTTCCCGAATCCCGTGAAAACACGCAAAACCACAGACGTTTATATATTTTTGTTTGCATCCAATATAGGCAGCCACAACTTTTTTTTTCTTTTCTTTTTTTTTCTTTTTTCCCTCCGCAGGTTACGGAAAAAAAATCCCATGCTTTCTGTCTGGGAACTCATATGCCAGGAGGGCCATTGTAGCTATGATTTAAGCCACATGAGCTGGCTGCGTGGTAACAGAGTAATAATACTCTTTCCTTGGGTTTCCTACACAAAAAATACAATTAACGTGGTGTCTTCTGGCTGGTTGAAGGCTGGCAGTCCAAGACAGAAGTTAAAAGGAAGGAGCCCACCACAGGCTCTGTCTAATCAAGGTTTGTTTAACCATTGCTCAAAGGGGATTTGCAGCCAGGACCTGATTAAAAGCCACCCCCAGGGCCAGGCCAGCATGGCCACCTTCAACCCTTCCACCCTTTTTGAGGGTGGTGAGATGCCTACAGCAAGAACCACTGAATATTATCCACCTGGCTGTGACTGGACCCACCAGATCTCCTCTGGGCATCTCCAGCGCTATGCGAGCAGAGGCTCAGACACCACTGGTGACGTGGGTAACGTCTTTGGGGGAGGAACTGGAAGGCTCCAACTGACTGCAGATGCATTGGGCAATGAGCTTCAGGGGTTGTATGCCAAGCATTTCAAATCTCTCCTTTTCTCCATTTAATTGAAGGGTCCTGAGGGACAGGGCTGGCAGCAGCTCTTGATCTTTCTTCTCCAGACCAGCCAGTACCCATTATGTTTGCCACTTCCTTGGGGTCTGCATCTGGATCTTACCACTGGTTTGGGGTTTCTTTTTGCTTTTAGGGGCACTACTGGATTTTGGAGTCAAGGCTCGGCCATTCATAGCCATCTTTCATTCCTGGACTGACACAGCCAATACCAAATTCCCTTGCTTTCACCTAAAAGATCAAAATGTTTCCTGCCGTTGCTCTTTAATTTGCATTTACCATCACTGGACTTCGTTCAGAGTGATCTTGTCCTTTCACCTGGGAACTCTCCCCTCCTGCAGCCCCTCGGTTTTACTTGGGCTCGCCTGAAGTCAACCACTGGGATACTGGTGAGGAAAATGCCTCGCTCTGAATATTATCCAGACGATGAAGAACACCACGTCCCAGGCTGGTGTCTGCAGGCCTGGGGTATGGCAGCTTGCTGCAACCCGGAATGAATCAGAGCTGTGAAAGCCCAGGCTCACTAACAGGAGCCAGCATCCCACCTTCCTCGCGAACACTCAGCCTTGCCTGCCCACCAGCCCTGTCTGTGGTGGCTCCATTGAGTCCTGCATGATCCTGAGGAAGATGCAATATTGCTCCACCCACCGCTGGCGGTCTTCTCCAGGACCCCATCACTGAGTGGCTTCTAACGGCTCAGTGATAAATGACTCCTAAAACGTATTGACTGTGTCTGTGATGATAAAATAACCCATGCCAGAGCCTCACCATTGTTTTGGACCAGGCCAATGAGCCCAAGCATTGCCCAGGCGTGGTTAGGAAATGACGTGAGCTGGGGACCACTCAGAGGAGGCGGTTTGGATGGGGCCACCTTCTCTGGGGCTGCAGGAGACTTTGACAGCAGTAGTACATTGCCAGCTGGGTCAAGGAAACCACCTGGGACACGCTTAATTTATTAATATATCTGTTGTCTTTGAGGCTCAATGAGAGAGCCACTGGCGTAACCCAAGCTCACTCCGCTTCCTCCGTGACATCAACGCTGATGCTCCTCAGCAAGAGCAACCAACATGATGCCCACCAAGCCAAGGTTTACAGCCATCGGAAAAAAGGCTTTCCCAGCAGGAAAACTAGCAAATGGAGGGGGAAACATGCTATTTTTTAAAAACTCGTACCCCGGTCGTGCGAAAAGGGGAAGAGAAATGAAACCATCTGCTCGTGGAGCACCTCGTGTGTCACTCCGATACTAAGGTGTGGTATCACAGCCCGCAGAGCTCAACAAGTCCACCCTTGCTTTCCCCGTCTCTGCGATGGCAGCCAAGCAGTTTTTCAGGGCTGGGTGTTGACACTGTTTCTGAGTATGGCCGATCACACAGGGAAGACGGGCTTGCTCCGGGACCGCCTGACATCAGCAGCCCGGCAAATCCTGATGGGAGCGAGACGTGTTCTGACTCAGCCCGGCCATGCCAAGACCAGCTGGTGCCCGGGTTTTGGCACTGGCAGAAACCATCACTTGTGTTGCTTTGGGATGGGGCACACAGATGCATCCCACGGCGCTGCTTTGCACCGCCCGACGTACCAAAGGGAAATAACAAAAGCTGCAAAAGACAGACGAGTGAAGCGTCAGAGAAGCCAAAAGGAGGATTTTTCTGGCTGCGTGCTCATAGCAAAGCCGGGCTTTGACCTCTGCGAGGCCAGGAAACGTAGGTGCGGTGTCCGCGCCTGGATCCGGCGGCAGGAATTTTCCCTACGTAGCAACAGTTGTTATGTAGCAATAATACTCAGCAATTTTCAAGGCACTTGAGAAATATTAATTAATCTGCACATCAGCCTTGTCAGGTAGGCAGCAACATATTTTCATCCATGCTTCGCGGCTTGGGGAAGCGAGACCAAAAAATAAAAAATTAAAAAGAAAAATGAAGCAGCTCGTCCATGGTCACAGCAAGAGCGGCTGCCAAGATGCAGGCAGAGCTCAGCGACCGCGTCGCGACGAGAGCTGATGCAAAGGGAAACCAAAGGAGAACCAGTACACCCATAGGTGGTGCATCAGGAGATTTCAAAGGAAGCACTCAGTTTTTGGTCCAGTGAAGCAAAGCTCCCATCAGTGGGACTTTTCTGCTGCTGGCACTGGCATTTCACAGCTCGGTTTAATTACACTAATCACTTTGATGATGACTCCTGACATTCACCTTCATTAGGCGCTGGCGGCCGTGCTCAGCTGCCTTGACTTCAGAGCTATCGATGTCTGCTTTAAATAACCCATGAGTAAAATCAGCTGGGAGACAGTGTGTCTGGGCTCTCCTCTGGCATAGCCTGCACGGAGGTGGCTGGGAATGCGAGACTGAAGCCAAAACTGCAGTTCAACCCTGGCTGAAAGTGGGCATGATCTTTTTTTCTGGAGGTCTTGGGGTGGGGAGCGCTCTCCTCTTTGGTGCTGAGGGTAATGACTGCGCGGAAGCGGGGAGAGGAGATGATGTGCAGGAAGGGCAAGAAGTTCAGTCCATGGCACCACTTTCCCAGTTGGCTTGGGAATGGTGTCGTTGCTACACCTCCTGTTGCATAAACACATAGCTGATGCCATGACCAGGCTTCAGCCAAAGGGTATTTTTGCCTCAGCATCCATTTTTCCCCAAAGAAACAGAAATTTAGGTCACGGTGCGGGTAGTCACATCCTAAAAATGGCTGAAAGGACAAAGCAAAAGGCAGGAGGACACGTGGTGACACAGCCACCTCTCAAAGCGTAGGGCTGCACGGCCAGGGAGCAAAGCCAGACCCTGTCCCATGCCCACGAGAGCCAACAAGGCCACCATCGCAGTCAGCCTGCCCTCCCTGGCAGCACGCTTTACGCACCTTAAGCCAGGGTGAAATGTAGAAAAATCACAAAATCCCAGGCAGCTCGCGAAGGCAATTGGGTGCTGTGATGGGTTGATGATCTTTAGAGTCCCTTTCAACTCTAACCATTCTATGATTCTGTGCTGTTGCTCTGTAGTTAAAGATGCTGCAGCAACGCTAAGTGCCATTTGTCACTCTTATCCAAGGGACCCTGATTATAATCCCTGAAAAGCTGAAGAGGAGGATGGTTTCAGCCCGCTGGTGAGCAACTTCCTCCAACACCGACCACAGTCCAAAAGCCTTTCTCTGAAATGTTTCTTTATGAAGGCAAATTAATGCCCACAATAAATACACTCGTGCACATTTTACGAGCAGGGACCAGTCACTCATTAACTGTTACGGCATGCAGCCCTTCTTTAAAACATAGGCAGGCACCTGTTTGTCATTAAGAATAAATAAAAAACATAAGGCTTTTAAGTTGTAAAAGCAGCACCGTTTTAGCATGAGTAGAGCTGGTGAAGGTATCGGGCATGAATAATGCTCTGTGTGCCCGCGGCTCTCCGGAATGCCTGGTGGGATGCTGCGTTTATGAACGATGCACCGGGTACAGCCACCGCTGCCAATGGGGTAGTTGGACACTTAACTCTCTTTGTAGCTTTTGTACTTTGCCATGAGATGACTGATGCTTTAAAAAAAAAAAAACAAAAAACAACTAAGGAAGAAGTGAGAGAGTTTCACTATGAAGGATGGGATTTGTGTTTCACTCGACCTTTACAATTGGTGTTTTCTTGACTGTGAAAGCGCGTGGAAAAAAAAGGCAACGTTAAGACCAAGTTCTTTAGGGAAGAGATGGTCCATGGCATGTCCTGAGTGCTTTGAATGCTTATCTCTACCTTGCAAATCCATGCTTTGCATCACGTTAAATTTCTCGGTGCTGGCTCTGCCGTGCTGTTAGCTGCTGTATATTTTGGCTGGCTCCTCTGTTGTGCGCCTTGGTTTTATGCTGTGGCAGGCAACTCACGGTCTCTTAGGAATGCGATGGACTTTCGCGCTCTTATCACGAAGGATGTTGTCACTGCAAAACCCTCCGGTGTGGCCACAGGGATGTTTCTGAAGGCTCCTCTCAGGGAGCACATTCCCTCCTTCCCAGAAAGGCCATTCACCAAGGGGCTTGGGTATGTGGCGTACATCACGTACCCAAGATTTTTGGTGCTGCCAGTAAAAAAACAGCAGTTGTACTGGTTTCCAGGCTGGAGCAGAGGTGGTGGCAGAGCAGCGGGCACGTGCAGGCATCCCTTGCAACCGGGCAACGATAAGGACAGAGCAGAGAGGAGAAAACTGGATTTCTCTTCCACTGGTGACCGGCAGGTCCGTTTATGCCAGGGCAGAGAGGAGAGGACACAGCATCCTCCCAGCTTGGCCCCGGCTGGGAAGGACCGGGGAGGGGACCGCCAGCATCGGGCTCATCCCTCCCCACACGCTGCTGCTGGATCCAGCACCCTCCTCCCAGTCCCCCTTCAGAAAAGGGGAAAAAAAGGGCGGGGGGGAGGGGAGGAAAGCTGATGGAGGCGTATAAAATCCCAGTTTCTGTATGTCTTCCCAAATATGTATACAGATTTTGATGCAACAGACGCACTATTTTTAGTTTCCTTTGGGGTATGTTTGGGAGCGAGCCCTTAACTGTTGCTGTGCTGCTATAGAAACCGTATCCATGTACACTGACATGTTTACAATTGTTTTAAACGCCATAAACCTTCAAGGGCAAAGTCGAGCAGCTTATTTCCATTAAAGTCACTGCCCTGGTGTGGGTTCCTTTTACTATGGCTTTTATTAATTTAGGACCCTTCTCGGCTTCATCCAGCCCTGCGGAGCGTTCGTTCCCGTGAAAGGCTTGCCAGCTCTCACTGCTGCCTCGCTCGGCAAACCGGGAGCAGAGCGGTTGCAAATCTGGCTCAGGGAAGGGAAAATGTTTTCGCTAGCTCTCCCTGACCTCAGCTATAAGAGGGGTGTTTAGCAGATACCAGGGTGCTCGCGCAAAGCTCGGTCTGCAAGCGGAGCCGCCCTCCCCGTTGCCTCCATCCCGGAGTCGGGCGGTCACTGCAAAGGGTTGTTACAGCCCTTATGGCCAGCTCATATCTAACTGGGACAGCAGAGCGGTGGCCTAACTTTAAATAAATAAATAAATAAATAAATAAGCACAACAAACCCTTTTAGTTTAGGCTTTGGCAAGAGAAAAAGCCTTTTTTTTTATTTCTTTTTTTAAGATTTCCTGAAGTCAGGCTTCCCCATCCCTTTTTGCTTTGAAGTCGCAATCTTTCTCCTATGACAAAGATTAAAAAAAGTGGAGAGAAGAAAAGGTGTTTTTTTCCAACATCCCAGGTGGGCAGCAGATGTGAGAGAGAGGAATACCACATCCTTTCCTGAACGTGAGCCCAGATGCATCTTTTGAGCCGGATGAGGAGTGCAGCTTTTACCCCCATCCTCGAAGTGATATCCACCAAGCGATAGCCATCATCTGCAAGGTGCATTGAGAGTGGAGCACCAGTCCCAAAATGACCATGCCAGGACAAGGGAGCTCCATCCGCGGCCAGGCAGGGATGGACGGCAAGGGACACCTCCGGGTGGCTCAGCACCCAAGCACACATCCCCTCCCCCATTGCTTTGCGGCGTTGAAGCTGGATACTCCGGCAAGGAGACGAGCTCACAGGCTCAGCCACACCAAACTGGTTTTCCCTGTCCAGGAGCATCCGTGGCAAAGCCCGAAGCAGGATTTGGCCTCCAGGGTCCGTGTCTGCATCGTGCACTGCCTGTTTTCGGAGGTGTGAGCTTTGAAATTGGTTCTGTAAAGCCCTGTAAGCGCTTTGCTAAGCTTAAGCTGGGTTTCCCTGAGTTACCTGGGATCAGTGGGAATCAGGTGTACACTGAAATAAAGGAAAACGAATGGGGCTTTGTGCTGAGTTTGCTCCTAACCCGATTTAATGCCTCCAATGTCAGCATCACCTACTTTGCCTCTTTCTTGTGCAAATATGCCTGTGCTTACCTGGTTATTATTTGTCATTTCATCCCTGCTGTGGTCAATTATTTATGTTTGCTAGGTCATGCAACACAGAACAAAAACGACAACCAAATAAGTAGCATCTGCAGTAACACCCAAACATGTAAATAGAGGCCAATGTCAATGGTTAGATGTGGGTTACCGTTTGCCTGAGCCAGCAGTTTCACCCTCCACATGTCTGCGGAGAACCAGAAAATGGCCATCCAGCCCAACGTCTACCTTGGTGGAGGATCCTGTGCTGTGTTGTGCTGTGAGGAAAGCCCCAGGTGAACGAGCCGACCTCCATATGGTGCTCATGGGGCAGAGGCAGCCACGGACATGATGCTCTGGCCCCTGTGACTTAAAAACCACAGCAGCCAAAACTCAGATCTTGAGTTTCTGAGTGGCCGCGTAATAACAGGTTCTCTCTTATTGATGTGCTCACCACAAAGCAATTAAAAGTTGGCAGCCAAAAAAAACCCCAGAGCTTGTTGTTTAAAGAACACATTTGCCTGCAGCTGCAGTTTGTACTCCCCCAAATGTCCAGTCTGAGGAGGCTTGTAAAGCCTTTTAGACTGTGGGATGTGCCACCAAACTCATCTCAGGAGCTGCTTAGAGGGGAAAAAAAGGCACGAAGAAGGGGATGCTCCTGAAGATCCCGTCTCCATCTGTAGCGCTGCGGGACCCCCTTCCACAGCAAACCAGGCAATGGTCCCAGCATCACCATCAGGACAAAACCTGCCCCTGTTTCCTTCCTTCTAGCCCACTTCCATGGCCCAGCAACAGGTCCTACATGATGGTGTACTGCTGCTTGAGCAGGGCTTGGTAGCATTGCAGGTAAAGCAGTCTAGACCTGGGTAGTTTTGACTTTATTTATTTTGCTACCTGTTAACACAAACTTCTCATCACCCTTTTGGATACAGAACTGTTCCAGGTGCTCAAGCGTGAACCAGTTGGGTGATCATGCGTAAATTAGTTTGGCACTCATGCACTAATTAATTGGGTGCCCCATGCATGAGCTAATCAGGCCCTCACGCATGAGTCATTTGGGTACTCATGCATGAACAGATAGAGTACTCATGGGTAAACTAATCAGGCACTCATGGGTGCATTAGTTGGTTGCCCTGGCATGGATTATCTGGGTTCTCGTGCAAGCACTACCTGGGTGCTCATGCATGAATTAATAGGGTGCTCATGCATGTGCTAATCGGTTGCTCATGCATGAACCTATTGGCTGCATCCCGTATGAACTAACCAGTGCCCACGTGTGACCACAGTAATCCCTGCAGTTCACACCCAACTTGTTCCTCTCCTTGAAGCTCATCCTTAAAAGCTGTTCGAACACCAATTGACTACCAACTTTGCTTTTGATATTGTCATAATCTGAATATGCGTCAATCACAATCTCCACCCTTCCTCCCTGCAGACCAGATGGAGGGATTAATACTGAAGCAACATGTGTATATGCTCACTAAAATTTCACTCCGGAGTCAGTTATCAGCATCACTGCCCAAACTTTTATCTGTTACGAGCTCCCCCCTCACACCATGGACTAAATTATCAGGGGCAACATTATCAAAGTCCAAATACATGTACTTTTTGTGACTTCACCCCTTGTTCCTGAAGACCATGCTGTAAAAACCTGAACGCAATACTTATTGCAAGCTTCGCACCTCGCTCCTGCAAAACACTTAGCCAGGAAGGCCACAGCGGTCTGAACATATATCCATTGCAAAACCCACCCCTTGCACTTATTACAAATGTCCCTTCAAGACAAACCCGAGGTCATTATGGCAATTCGAATAAATGCCCATTACAAATGCAACGCTTTTGCCCTCCGTGTCACCAGAACTCTGCTCTCCCAAGTCACCAACTTCATTTCTCCTGCTCCAGCTCCCCAGCTCAGCGCTACGAGCTGCTTGTTGGCCACCGAGGTCCTCTGTTTTGCATGCAGCACTTGTTATCGCCTCTTTACGCTCATGTGTAAGATGTTCAGGTGCTCATGCGTAAATTAATTGAGCACTCAGGCATAAGTTATTTTGGATGCACTCATGCATAAGTGAATTTCGTGCTCTTGCATGGAGGCGGGAGACCTGTCCATTTACACACAGCATGAGCAGAGGTTGCACGGCAGCCAGCCTTGTACTGCTGACCACATCAACCTTGGGTCTGCCTTGCATTTTGGGCCATTTGGCTTCTTCTCCCCCCTCCTTATGGTACTGCGTCTGAAAGGACAGCCCTGGCATCCCACATCCTGTGCTTTAAGTCGTGCTGTTGGTGTTTCAACAGCTGCTTTTGAGCCCCAGAGTTGCTGTAACCCTCATAGGCAGGTGAGGGAGGGACAAGAGGGGACTGAGGTATCAGATCTTGGGTCATATTTTCCATTGGCATGTGACATTACTGAAAAAGACTACACATTTCTAGTGAAATGCGGCGATTTGGCAATCCCAGGGCCATCTCTGGATTCCTTTAGTCATGCTACTTAGCACCTTGCTTGGCAGATGTCAGCACAGACGCTCACAGAGTCACAACACAGCCCCTCGTTGGAAGCACTGGGGTATTGAAGCTATGCCAAGAAACTGGAAGGGGATGGGAGCTGGATCTGTCCACGTTGGGCTGCACCACCCGTGCACCGCTTCCTTCTGGAGCCTGTCCTCCAGCCTGGACCACAGCCAACATGCCATCTGAGGGGCTCGACATCTGAGCCTCTGTCAGTGTGACCCAAGGACACCAAGGTGGCTCCTCCGCTGCTGGCTGTTCAAGAGCAGAAGCATTGGGGTTGGAATGTGTGGTGCTCAAGTCACCACTAGGCTTCAAAGGTGAAGGTGTGGCTGACCCAGAGATGTCTCTGTTTCAGATCTGCTTGGTTTAGGAGGTTGAGGGACCAGGAGACAGTCTGGTAACAAAAAGCCGGTGTTCTTCCAGAAGGGCAAGCCAGCCAAATTACGACAGGTAGTCATTGGTACCAAGCAAAGTTAGGGCTGCAGGGTGGAAACTCCTCGAGGCTTGGTCTGCATCTTCTTGTGAACTGTGCGTGATGCTGGGCACACTGTTCTCAGTGAACAACGCAACACAACAGCTAATTCCCTTAATCCCTTCGGGCCGAGCATGAGCTAAGCCCTTCTCCAAAGGGCAGCATTGGGTTGGCATTGCAGCTGGGCGTGCAACACAGCTTCCAGATTTGTACATCTGGTGGCGGCACCATCAGGAGACACTCAGCCCACTCTATCGCTGATACAAATGCAGAGGGCCTGTATCTGAAAACCAGAATTATTTCGAAGCCGGGATCGCTGAGCACAGCAGGAAAGTGAAATTATCACCATGGAGAAGTAGCCTTCAGTGCAAAGCATCCCAAAATAATTTCTTCTATGGCTCTGAAAATGGTTTAGAGAAGCTGTAAACACGCCACACACATAAACACATCTCATGGCAGGGTTACTCCATGTGAATACCCAGGGACTAATTCCTCCATATGTGAATTGCTCAACGAGTTGCATGTCCTCATCTCGGCAATATCTACAAAACCTGCAGGCAAAGCATTCCGGTGTGCTCCTGCCTGATGCCACTGGCACCTGGTCTCCAAACTCACCCATTTCAACAAAATTGGGTCTTTGGGCAGTTTCTGAAAGCCTCCTCTGTGACCCCACTGAGGAGAGCCATCAACAAGCCCTGAGTACCACCTGGTGCACCGTGGCAGGATAGGGCCCATCTCTTGCCCCTTGCCCCCATGCCCGGCACAGAGAAGACTCTCGCTGCCCAGGAATGGGCACTTGGGGAAAGCTGAGCATTAGGGACGGGCGAGCCAAAAATAAAGTGCTTTTTTCACCGTATTTGAAGAAAACAGCTCCAATGGGGAGAGAAATTGTTATGGTAAGAGAGGGAAGTCTGAGGGCAGGCAGGGATCTGCTTCCCATTGCAAAAGGCAGCAGGAGGGGGTTGCTTTGCCTGAAGACAGGATTAGCCGGAGTTTCAAGAGGAGGTGGCTGAAGGAAGTAGTCAGTAGGAAAATTTGCATGCTTCAAGCATGTACCAAAGTTCAGGGATGTTTTTCATATGCCTCTGAAATATTTCCTGCTTGACAAAGCCACAGCAAGTCCCAACAACAACCAGAAGAAGAGGACAGTGCTGCCAAGTGTGGCATCCTTTCAAATAGCTCGGGAAGGGTCTCGGGGAAGGACTCAAAGTTTGCCAGAACAGGTATTTCTTGCTGCACTTTCTTCTTGAAGCAAGGAGACCTCTTCATACACGTTGGTGCACACCAGTATCTAGAGACGGGGCAGGCCCGGTAATATTGCATGCAGAAAAAGGGATGATATGTGTAAAGAGCATGTAATGGCTCGCGAAGCAGTGGTGCTGGCTATTTACTCAGAGGCCACCAAATGCTGGAAAGTAATAGGGCTGTGAACGTCAAAATAATTAATCAGGTGGGAAGAGGAAAACTTAACTACTCTGAAGTAAACTCCGCTGCTGAGGGAGGATTGAAGAGCCTGAAATAAAAGATGAGACTTGAAAAATTGTCTGTGGCCCCAGGCAGGTGGTCCCTGCGCAGGCTGGTGGGTTCGCTGCTTATCCAACACTGAATTTAAAGCTCAAGCCATTGGGTTGATCTCAGCTGCAGTAGCAGGAGAGGTGCTCCAAATAACTTTCACAAGAATCATAGAATCATTGGGTTGGAAGAGACCTTTAAGATCATCAAGTCCAACCGTCAACCCAACACTGCCAAGTTGCCACTAAACCATGTCCCTCAGCACCACATCTACATGACTTTTAAATACCTCCCGGGATGGCAACTCCACCACTGCCCTGGGCAGCCTGTTCCAATGTTTGGTAACCCTTTCAATGAAGAAATTTTTCCTAATATCCAATCTAAACCTCCCCTGGCGCAACTTGAGGCCATTTCCGCTTGTCCTATCGCCTGTTACTTGGGTGAAAAGATCAACCTCCCCCTCGCTACACCCTCCTTTCAGGTAGCTGTAGAGAGCGAGAAGGTCTCCCCTCAGCCTCCTTTTCTCCAGGCTGAACACCCCCAGTTCTCTCAGCTGCTCCTCATCAGACTTGTGCTCCAGACCCCTCACCAGCTCCGTTGCCCTTTGGACATGCTCCAGCACCTCGATGTCCCTCCTGTAGTGAGGGGCCCAAAACTGAACACAGTACTTGAGGTGGGGCGTCACCAGTGCCAAATACAGGGGGATGATCACTGCCCCAGTCCTGCTGGCCACACTAGCTCTAACACAAGCCAGGATGCTGTTGGCCGCCTTGGCCACCTGGGCACACTGCTGGCTCATATTCAGCCGACTACCGACCAATACTGAAAAGTTATCAGTCACAGCCTCCTCGAGGCTATCCATCCTCTGTGGCACAAATGTCAGGGGGAGGCCTAAGGAGTTTTCAGGGAGCCCCATGCTCGGTGTGTGTGGGGAGTTTCCCCTGCTCCTCCAGCCCACCCAACCCCGACGGCTTCTTCCCCCCTCTCTGAGCACCGGCGTGTGCGTGCGCTTGTGTGTACGCAGTACGGCACTTTGCTGCTTTCTCGGAGTGAGCAGAAAGATTTATTTGCAGAAAGGCTTTCTCAAATTTTGGATTAAAGCCTACACCTGGCCCCCAGGTCCTTTTGGCTGGGAGCGGAGGGGTCTCAGGGCTTAGCGGGGTCCAGCCCCTGCCTCACACTGCCTGTTTAAGGAGCCCCACCTATATGAAAATACGCCTTTGCCATAGGGTCACCTTTGCATCTCCTCATATGCAGCCCCCAAAAGATGCTTTTTGTTGCTCTGGCGCAGGCAAGACTCCCCTTTCCCCCAGACTAAAGAGGGAACATGGGGAAATAAAGCAAGATTTCAACGAGTGCAATACAGATATAGCCACGAAAGCATCCACGACATAGGTTTCCTTGTGCTTTCCATGTCCTGAGAGGCAAAACTGACCCAGTTAATGCTGAAGGGAATTCACGAGAGCCGCACGCCCGGTGCCCCCAGAGAACCTCTGCGGCTGCTTGGCTGCTCCCACCGGACCGTGGCAATCCGGTAATGGCTGGGTAATACAATAACGTCATTCCCTCAGGCCCTGGTTCAGGAATGTACTTAAGCACTTGTTAAACCTTAGGTGTATACTTAAATTCCTGAGGTTTTATTCCCTTAAGCCCTGTATGCTTTCTCCACGTGGCTGAGCCAGGATGCTCACGCAGAGGGTGGGAAAATGTTGCTTCAAGCAGCTCAATACCTCTGATATGGGATCGATACCTGAATGGAGCATCTCTCCCAGAGGACAGTGGCATAGCTTTTCTACACGAAAGAGAGCAAAGTAGGTTCAGCTCAATCCTTCCCATAACATGATCCATCACGTAAGATGACCGCAAACTACTGCCCGGACAGACGCTACATTATTTATTAGGGCAGGCCAAGAAGGAGGGGGGTAGACGGCAAAGAAGATAAAAATATAATATTTCTTAACCTCCTGAATAAAAGGACATGAGAAAGAGGGAGCAAACGTCTGGAGAATTTATGCCTACAGGAAAGACATCAGACATATGGATTTTTTTAAGTGCTTTCCCACTTCTCAGTGAAGGAAGGAGACCCCTCAGTACAGTGCATTACGCAGCATTTCCCCACTCGGAGGTGCTGGAACTCCTCAAGGGACAAGCAGGTCCCCGAGCACTGCTGGACCGGTGCCCGAATTTGCCACGCACTGAGCCGCAAGATGCTAGCAGCCAGTTATGGCTTTTCTGCTGAGTTTTCAGACGCAATGGCAGGATGGGAGGTGAAAACCCTGCTACTGTCATTCAAAGGCACAGAAAGCCAATGGTGATGCTTTCTTCTGGATGCCTCGCTCATGCTGTGGTCACTGGAATATCTTGGGATGGAGAGCAGCCCTGAGGAGAAGGACTTGGGGGTGTTGGTGGATGAGAAGCTCACCATGAGCCAAAAATGTGCACTGGCATCCTGGGCTGCATCCCCAGCAGTGTGGGGCGAGGGAGGGGATTCTGCCCCTCTGCTGCACTCTGGGGAGACCCCCCTGCAGTGCTGCCTCCAGCTCGGGGGGTCCCAACAGCAGAAGGACACGGAGCTGTTGGAGCGGGGCCAGAGGAGGCCATGGAGATGCTCTGAGGTCTGGAGCCCCTCTGCTGTGAGGACAGGCTGAGATAGTGGTCCCATGTCCCCTTGGGCACGCACGGCTCACCTTCTTCATGGTCAAAGAAATTATCCCTTCCACTACCACATATAAATTTTACTTTCCAAGCCAACTGGGAAAAAAAAAATGAGTGCTGTCCACCCAGCTGGCATTGTATAGCTGTGGATAACACTGCTACACATCCTGAACTCTTTTCCCAAGGGTGTCATCCCCAAAATTCACATGTTGGGACAGAAGCGGGAGGAGGAAATAGGACGTGTGTTTGAGAGCAGAAACAGCTAACGGGAGTCCTGCGCGGATGGGTTGGTAGGAAGGGATGGGGAACGGGGATGGTGCATCCTTGGGTTGGGGATGCTCCAGCTGGGACTACCCTCTCCTCCATCCATCGAAGCAGACCCTCACCCCAGATACCCGATGTGCACCAACCAAACTTTGCAGGAGGACTTCACACCCACCACACCCTTTAACCAAGGTGGGGGGCCCTTTTGGGTGCCAGAGGTCCTCTCCTCCCTTCCTGGCCATCCTCTCTCCTCACTTGGACTCACACCACAGCAGCGGCAGCCGGTGCTGCCACCGCAGAGATGCCCAGGCACGATCAAAGCCCTGCGACACAGAGTTATCTCTGTATGCATTAAGGACCAGACAAGCCTATTGCATTAACGCAGCAAAGGCAAATTTTGGGGCTTTAATTAGCTGAGCAGGGAAACGCCGCTTTATCTTTAAAGCAATCTGCGTCTGTTTAAAGGGGGGGGGAAGAAAGGGCTTTGAAATCAGAGACTCAGAATAAGAGAAAACAGAGCTCAAAACCATTGTGTTGCTTAATGGCATTGTATTGAACCCAAAGTATTTTTGGACCAAAAAAAATCCATTCCTACTGTCCCTCCTCTAAAAATCAGATCTTGGAGGTACCAGGGCTCGCGTTCATGGGAGGCTCTGGCTTGCCCTGGAGTTAGGAATTGCAGAGCGGGTAGATAGGGATGGAATGACATCCCTCAAAGAAAAACTTGCCAAGCTCTACTGGACCACTGCCTCCATCACCCCCCCCCCCGAGCCCCCGTGACTCGTACCACCCACGGTGCGAGCTGTGTCCCTCCGATGTCACCAATGCCACACAAGTGCCTCAGGAAAGGCTTTCATCCTTGTTTTCTTACCTTCTCAGGGCTGGGCTTTTTTTAGTGTAATAGCTCATTTATTCATGTGTTCCTCATACATTTATTAGTGAGTAAGGAATCGGTTGTGCCATCCGCCGTAATTAAATGTATCAAATCAAATCTTGGCTGTTATTACAGATGAGGCAGGTGAGCTTTTTTTTTTCTTTTTTTGCATAGAGCATATAAGAAAATAACTATATTAAGATCTACGCCCAACAAGACACTGAAAGCTGCACTGCAGAGAGGCTCGGGAGATCAAAGGTTTTCTACCTTCCTTGAAGCTGTGCTTGAAACAAACAACTATTTTTTTTTTTTTTTCCAAAATCCTGCATTTTATTTAAAGCTGGATGGGAGCTGATGTCTTGCCTGTTTATTTTCAGTTGCCAGTGGTTTGTCTGCAACCAAAACAAGCCTTTTCTTAACCCCTTCTTCACCCCATCCCTCGCGGTGTGGGAACCCTATGCATCCCTGGGCCAGACCCTCATGGTGCCACGGGCTCATCCCGCCCGGGACAGCCCTAAAGTCTTTCCTGCAAAAAGTCCAGTGCTGCTTTTTGGGGACGTGCTTTGAGCTTTTACTGCTGCAACACCTCACTGCTGTCGCCGAGCTGAATTTCCTCCGCTTGCAAGG
The DNA here is from genome assembly GCA_008711295.1 of Anarhynchus alexandrinus. Taxonomy (NCBI): domain Eukaryota; kingdom Metazoa; phylum Chordata; class Aves; order Charadriiformes; family Charadriidae; genus Anarhynchus; species Anarhynchus alexandrinus. The sequence goes on along the minus strand of VUYV01000183.1, from coordinate 890,320 downwards.
CTCTGCTGGAGGGACCCCAGCACTCGCTCTGACCTTGTACAGGGGTTTGATTTTCAGCACTGAGTCCCATTTTAGGCAGAACCCATTAAAATCATTATGTGATACCACATAAATCTCCACCTGCCATGTCACATGGGGAGTGATGTTTCCCGACAGCGTGCTCCATCATCACAGGACCTATTTTTAAAGCACTGACTTGAAGTTGTAAAGACCATCAGGGATCACTGAAACCACCTCTACCCCCCAAATCCCAAAGGTTTTCACTCTTTTATTCTACCTGTCTCAGGGAGGACCTCACTGCTCACTGTTTTGCAGGGCTTCAAGTCCAGGGAAATATCAGCCTCAGCCTCCGTTTTTGGTTGCAAAGGCTTCTTTTAAGAATTATGGTGTGTACCTGCTGGCACAGTCCTGTTGTCCCCATTAAGTGGCAGCTCTTCTTGCCAAATTTCAGCAAGCTGCAGCAGAGGGTAGCACTCTTGAAAATAGTTATTAAAGCTCCACAGGTTTTCACAGATAGTGGTGGGTGGTTATTAAATTAAAAAATAACCCTACCAGTAGCTCTGCTGGGTCAAAGGCTGTAGGTTAGCCCAACCCATATCAGGCATCAGAGAATCCACATGAGAGAGCTGAAAACCGGGCTTTTAGCTACGCTGAGCAGCTGGCTACTGAAAAGCATCTCAAGCTCAGATTTGCACTTCTGTTCCATTTTCTTTCCAAGATCACTAATAAAAAAGATGGAGGATAAACAGAGAGAGGACAAAATGCAGCTTCACCCTTGTGCACCATGCTCCTCTGGCATTTCGCTCCAGGTCCTTCTCTTGTCTCCCTACTTCTCCTCCTTCTCGTTCTCGTTCTCGTTCTCGTTCTCCTTCTCCTTCTCCTTCTCCTTCTCTTCCTTCTCCTCCTCCTATTATTATTATTATTATTATAATTTATTATTATAATAATAATAATTTCCATTTCAGACACAAAACGAACTCCAGCCACACTGGGGTCATGGCACGGCCTCCAAGTGCTCTCGTGGAGCAGAGATGTGGTGTGGACGTGCGAGGAGAAAAAAAAATGATGGAAAAAAGGAGGGTTGCCCCTTTTCCCCATGAGCTATAGCAGGGCAAATCTTGGGGGGCCAACACCCCAGGGTCTGCCTGGCACAGCTGCCCAATGAAATGGGGATTTCATGCATGCCAGTAGGAACTGTTTTACATGAGGAAGGTATAACAGAGGGAAGCAATAAAGGAAAGTTTCCTCCTATGCAAGGTGGTGGGTTGAGTCACAGAGCGCTCATCCAGACAACTGAAAACACGGAGAAGCTTTACGTGTGGGCCCCAGGCCTGTCTAGACTTCATAAATGTTCACAAAAGGTGGATAAGAGGCAAAGGTGGTAAAGGGACAGTCTTCTCTCCTTCTACGCGTCCCAGTAATTAAGCAGAGACATCGTTAAGCCACGGTGCTCTGGCACCTCAAAGCTGCACCAGCACCTTGTGCCGCCATGCCTGGGTGGGAAGCAACACTCCTCCAGCATAATCCACACTGCCTTTCCCTTCAGTCTCCACAGGACACAGCCACAAGGTTTTCTTGGTGCATTAAAAGCAGAAGAGACCAAACAACACTGCCAGTATGGCCCAAGGTGCTGGGCAGGAGCCAACTGCCCAGGTAGGCACCCAGGTCCCACCAAATTCAGCGCAAGTGCTCGCGTGCTGCAGAAAGCTCAGCCCTCTTGTTTTGAAAAGCTGGTGATTTCATGCACCGCAGCAAAAAGAAGCAAAACTAATACACATGAGGGAGGGAAAAGAAATGAGTCAGGCTTAAGAGGGCTAAATTCTTCTTTGAACATCACGCGCAAGTCCCACAACGTCTCTGGAAAGGCTTGCACAAGGGTCCCATCTGCTACCAGGAGGTGTTGGCGGATGAGACCTGGGAACAGGATGAGACCTGCTGCCTTTGCCTTTTTGCCTAAAATCAAGGAAAATGTCGAGAGCAGCCCCTTCAATGTGGTAGCAAGACAGGCCAAGGTAAAGGCTGGGGCAAGGGTGCCGTGGTGGCCCCTCACAAACCTGTCCCAGCCATGGGGGCACACTTTTGGGTAAGCAGAAGAGGTAAGGTTATACATCCAGCACATTTAAGAGTTCTTCTCAATTAAGAAAGTGAGAAGACAGTGCTTATTAATTCCATCAAAACACACTTCTTGTTGTCTCAGCAGATTCCTGTCGACCTCTGGGATACAGAAATCAAATAGTCCAGTCTAAAAGAAAAATCCAGCAAATCATTTGCTGTTTTGTAACATGACAGACATTTCTGCAATTACTTGGCTTCAAATTGACATCTTCATGAGCAAGAGCAGAAAATGTCCAACGTAAGAGGCAAGCAGCCTTTACCTTAAGTCATTACTGACCGGTGAGATTCATTGTGCCCTTAGTAAAAACTTGAGGGCAAGCTTAGCATCTGACTACTTACGTAAAGACTCCTATTGCTGCTTCAAATCATGATGCAATTTAAAAATCAATCATTTTTTTCCCAGAAAAATCAGTCGGGTCTGGACGGCAAGGCTGTATATCTGTGCTGCCATAAGACTCCTTCTGCGTAAAATAGGGAGCCCTCTTGACCCAAGGGGTCTTTGTTTCCTACAGAGGAAATCAAGAAGCAACAAAGTTCACTGGGATCAAAATAAGTCTTTGCACAGGAGCAAATTTGCACGCACATTTGCACGAAGAGGGGGGACACAGCCCCAGTAGCCCACTGCCCAGTTCATAGAATCACAGAATGTTTAGAGTTGGAAGGGACCTTAAAGACCATCCAGTCCCACCCCCCTGTCCTGGGCAGGGACACCTCCCACCAGACCAGGTTACTCCAAGCCCTGTCCAACCTGGCCTTGAACACCTCCAGGGATGGGACAGCCACAGCTTCTCTGGGCAACCTGGGCCAGTGCCTCACCACACTCACGGGAAAGAATTTCTTCCCAATATCTCATTTAATCTCCCCTCTTTCAGTTTAAAACCATTCTCCCTTGTCCTATCACTCCCTTCCCTGATCAAGAGTCCCTCCCAGCTTTCCTGGAGCACCTTTAGGGACCGGAAGGGGCTCTAAGGTCTCCCCAGAGCCTTCTCTTCTCCAGGCTGAACAACCCCAACTCTCTCAGCCTCGGATCATCTTCATGGCCTCCTCTGGCCCCACTCCAACAGCTCCGTGTCCTTCTGCTGCTGGGACCCCCCGAGCTGGAGGCAGCACTGCAGGGGGGTCTCCCCAGAGTGCAGCCGAGGGACAGAATCCCCTCCCTTGCCCTGCTGGCCACGCTGCTGGGGATGCAGTCCAGGATGGGGTTGGCTTTCTGGGCTGCCAGTGCACATTTTTGGCTCATGGTGAGCTTCTCATCCACCAACACCCCCAAGTCCTTCTCCTGAGGGCTGCTCTCCATCATTCTCCACCCAGCCTGTGTTTGCGTTTGGGATTGCCCCAACCCATGTGCAGGACCTTGCATTTGGCCTGGTGTGACTTCATGTGATGGCAGATGGGAGTTGAGATGTGAAAGCACAGCCAGAGCTGCCACCTGAGAAACCAGAAGGCTTCTTTCCTAAAGTGCTTAGTCATTTCTAATGATTTCTGCATCAGCTGTGGGTTTAGGAGTGACTCATCCACAGAGGGCTGGAGAAATGCTAAGGAGAACAGCCGGGCAGCTAACAAAGCTCAATTTTTGCTGGCTGAATTAATTTGGCACCTAAGTAGCAGCCAGCAGCACTTAATAATTGCATTATAGTTGAAGTGATAAGACACAGTGATGCAGTGGCATGGCAGATGACAGAGGAGGAAGCCAGCAAGTTCTTATGCTCGTTCCTCTTCGCTCTAATGTCTTCACATTGGGCATGAAAGGGAGTCACTATAAGCCCCCACGGGATCTGCCCAAATGCAGCAGCTGATCCAGAAACATATTTCTACCGTGACTTCCGATTAACTCCATTTCAAGGTTGTCTCCAAGCAGAAGAAAGCTGTCACGACACCGCAATTCAGTGCAAATCATTAGTGTAGCCCCAACCACAACGTAGTCGTGGTGCCTTTGATCGCCAGCAGCTAGTGGGAGTGGAGGGTGCTCTTGTGGTTGGTTGTTTTTCTAAGATACCACGGGCTATTTTGGGGAAACTGCCTTGGTTCCTGCTGCCTTCAACCAGCTGCAAGGCTTTGCTACGAGCTTTGGTTTCTACCACCCTGGTGTTTGGGTTACAGGGGCGACCACTTTGGTCCTTGGGCCAGCACCTCTGCTGGCATCCCTGTATTCGTAGCTGGCCGGATGGATGTCAAAGGTACGACGTACTGGGGAGAAAGAGGTTTGGGGAGGGGGAAACCAGGATGAGCTCCTCTCTCCTTCCCACCCTGCCGGCCAACGGAGCAGAAAGCAGAAAAGCACGGGGTTGGGGGAGTGGAAGGGAGTGCGAGGGTATGCTTTGCATTCGCTCCGCTTTCCCGTGATGGCTGGAAGTGGACGAGCAACAAAATGCCGCTGCCTGCTGCACTGTGGGGAGAGGAGCACCCACCTGCTCCCCTTAAATGAGAGCGATTACCCAGAATTTTGGGAAGCAGAAATAACCTGCAGCATATCCGTGCATCTGTCCAGCATTGATAAGTGACTGGGAGCGGAGACCCACGACCGAGTGGCAGCAGAACCCTTAGCAAAATAGAAGGGATGGGGAGAACAGCACCTTTTATCAGCACCGGCTGCTACCTCTCCCACTTTCGGAGCAGAGAGTTGAGCAGCCGCCGTCGCTAGGACTGCAGGAAAGCACATTGGTGCCGCTCAGCACGGAGGGAGAGGAGTGGGTTCATCCCCAGGGAGTCCTGGAAGGAGCTGGGCTCTTCTTCTTGACCTTTTTATTTCGNAAAAAAAAAAAAGAAAAAAAAAAGGCAAGTTAAAGATGTGGAGTGCTTGGCAGAGACCCAAAGCACAAGAGCACAGAGACCGTGAGAAAAATGTCAGTTTACTGTCCAACTGGATGGAAATCAGATGTCGCGCTGGGACTTCACAGGACTTGTAAATGAATAAAGGACCAGGCAGGAAAGGAGGGAAGATCCAGCCGGGCTGGAGGAGCCAATCCAGCAGGACCTTGATCCCGATATGGTTAATATCCGTGGGACTTACTCCTCCAGGCAGCAGTGAGCCTCCTATCACGGCATAAATCCTTCACTGACGGCTAAACCAGATCTCCCGAGAAAGGAGGAGTGAAGACTTCAGGGCTTTGATGTTGTAAGTAGCTGAGAAGGAGGAGAGAGGTGTGAGGATGGGGAAGAAAGTCTTTGCAAACCTTGCTGGAAGGGCAGAGCCGCTCCAGTGGCACCGACCAGCATCTGTTGCTGTTCCCAGTTCACCCAGTGGCTGCTCAGATGGATGCTGAGGTGTCTGCTGGGGATGGAAAACCCCAAAGCCCAGAGTGGCAAGAGGAGGAAAGAGGGGTGGCAGAGGAGATGGGACACTGCCTGGGGACAGCTTGCAGCAGGATGGGCAAGGCAGCTGCCTTCGGAGCTCGAGTGACTTCCGCCATTCAGTGTGCAATCAGACCACGGTACTCACACGAAGATTAATAGAAGAAGTTGTCTGTGCCCTTGCTTTTATTATAGATATACACACACCGTCCTACCCTGGCTATTTCCCTCAGGATACCACCAGACCCAGCATCTCTGGCAGGACCTCCTGTTTGTACCCACTTGGTAAAAGGGGAAACCGATGCAAGAACAGCTAAAGAAGCCTTCATAAGCCCTGTCTTGGCCATGCTAAATAGGGGAATGCTTAGAGACTTCTGCCTGGAACTCTTCACTATTGCTCTTGGCTGAAGACCCGGGTGGGAACCTGCCTCACCCCGGCTCCTGTGTAGTGGCTGGAGTGGTCCACCACGACCCATCGCAGAGTGGCTCGAGGGCGGGCAGTCCTTGGAGACGCAGCGTTCAGAGCATCCTTTTTCAGGTGCTGGGCTCTGCCTGCCAGGCAGGGACAATACACCGGTCCTTGCCATTTCCCAGCAACTCGCCGTGGGAAAATCATTCCTGCTTTCCCCCAGGCTGGCTGTCAGCGCAGGCTGGGAACGCGGCCACTGCCCTGGGCCCCTTTCTGTAAGGAAACAAAGTCCTGCTCCTTGCACAGGAGCGCTGCAGGGCTCCCTAATAACCAGCCACAGACAGGGGCCTGCTCTGTGAAGAGCTATAAATACCAACAGGAACGGTCGCTGCCCCAAAATGCCCCGAGTCCCACTCTGGCATGAGATGAGGGTCACTTCTCCTGCTCACCAGAGAGTTTTCCACATCGCTTGATGCAGCATCGTTTCCTGACACCTCCACCCTGTGCATGCCGTGGCCACGTGCAACCTCTGTTGTTAGCATTTGAGTGCGGAGCCAGGAGCATCTGCACAGCACCAAGTCCTCCATCCTTCTTGGGGATCAACCCTCACACAAAGCAGACAAATACATTTTGGGACAGAGCTTCCAATACAAGCAGTGAGGGGAAAACTGACCACGGGCAGGGGTTGTCACCCCAACCACCACCTTCAAGGACCTGCAAGATTAAAGTTTTAATGGCTTTAAAGATTTAGCGGCTTCAAAAGTATCCTCTGTTGCAGTAAGCACGCAGCCACGACGAGCGCGTTTGCTCCACGGTGAATGCGTGTCATGCGTTACCCCATGCTGGCTGGTGGGAAGAAACCCAAGCGAGCCCACCAGCGTTGGGCTCGTTGCACAGCACCCACTGTTGCTGGTTGACAGAGCATTCCTTGGCCATCCTCCTTCCCTAAAATATGCCACAGCATCCAGCTTTCAAAACCAGATCTCTTGGCAGTAAGCAGCTGGAGAGGATGATGCCTAAGGAAGCATGGGGTGGGCTTTGCAGCCTCCAAAGGGCTCTTCTTCTGGCCATGGGGGTCCTATAGGGAAATCCCCTATGGGGGGGAGACCTGAGGATGAGTTACGCTTACAAGAAGGACGTTTAGCTCAGCCTTTCTCCAGGTCAAGGCTTGCAGAGGAATGTGCCTCCATCCAGAGAGGAGCCTGGTCGCTTCGGTTCAAAAAGCAGGGAAGGGAAAGGGAAAAAGCATAAACACTTAGAAAATGCAATTTGGCCTTAATGGGATTTACTTTGTTCCTGTGGTCTCCCTGAAGCGGTAACACCGCATAACAGATTGCAATTCATTAAAGGTAGAACAAGCCTCGAGGGGAAAAAACCACACCTTTAAGCAGAGCGGAGGAGCCCGTGCAGTTTGCCGCTGGGCCCAGGAGGGGAGGGACATGGAGCAGAGCAAAGCTTTGGGCATGGGGGCTCAGCTAAGTGGCCAGCGAGCAAAGAAAAAGGGCCTTTCTCAGGCTATTTCAGTGCCGCTGAACTCCACACTGGCAAGAGGGGATGTCATGCGTGGGACGGAGCTGGTGGGCTTCTGCAGAGGTGTGGTTGTGACTGTGCTTGGGGCTGCAGGAACCAGAAATCTTCAGCGCCATCCCATTGCTTTCAAGCCAGAAGACATTTCCTTGCACTCCAAAGTTATGTTTCATGAGGCCCACAGTCCAGAGAAACAACCTGGTGAGCAGAGACCCCCCAACGCACATGGCTCCCCTTGGCCTGGTGGGATCTGGGGGGGCTTTGAGTGCCCAGCAGCACCCAGTGGGTTGCTGAAGAAGCTGCAACCGCCACGACTGGCTTTGGGGGCCAGGGCAGCATGGTGCCGGCCCCCTGCGAGTGCAAAGCCCGTGGGAGGAGGTTTCCCCATGCAAGGGCAGCGTCCACCCCACAAAAGACTTCACCCCACCTTCAGTGAGGTCTGAGGGAGCAAGATGCTGGAGGTGGGTGAGGATGCACTTGAGAAGGCGGGAGCATGCAGAAACATCGAGAGAGGGCAAGCCAGCCTGCAGCTGTGGCCAGTGAGACCATTAAGGCTGTATGGAGCCTTAAAAAACCCAAAACAAAACAACAAAAGGACTCACAAAACCTTCATCTGGACACCCACACAGCAGCTTTGTGGCCTAGTGGGGCTCCGTCCAGGGATGTCTAGGATTGGGGCTCCCTCTAGAGGGTTTTGCACAGCCAGCAAATGGCCATGCCATGGCCTTGGGGATGGGATGGGACCCCAGGGCAGCGTCCTTCCTTTCCCTGAGGTCCTGCTTTGGATAGGGTGGCGTTAAGAGCATGCCCAAATTGACATGAGCCAACATGAGCATCTTCAGCTCTGCCAAGGAGGATGGCAGGGGCAGAGAACCCATATGTCCCCGGCTCTGCCTCCAGCCTTGGCATTTGCCAGGACAGAGCCAAGTTGCCAAAGGGCCTTGGCGCTGCACAAGGTGGGAGCTGCAGGTCTGTCCTTCACGAAGGCTGTGGCACTGACAGCACTGGTGCCGTGGTGCTTCTGGTCAGCTGGACACAGCAGAGCTTTCGAGATGAAGTACCTGAGGGCCAGGTGGCACCTGGGCTTGCAAGAAGGTTGGTCACATTGATTGCTTAAGCCAAGCAGGATTTGGGGAGAGGGGTGTTGGAAGTGACTTTGCTTCACTGGTGCAGGCAGAGCCGAATCTGTGCTTGGAGATCGTGTCAAGGCATTGGAATGGTTTAGGGCCAAGCACCATGTCCTGAGGTCAGAGAAGCCACGAGATGTCTAAAGGCAACAGGCCTACACCCCCAGGGGAGGAAGGCTTTGATGGGCAACAAGACTCACAGCAGGGGCTAGCATCAGGAGACACATCCCACCGTGAAGCTCCCAGTTTCAGACACCAGGATAAATTCATCATCAGAGCAGTGCTGTGCTGCTGTGAAGGATCAGGCTTGGAGGATGACCCAGCCAGAGACCTACAGCTCATCTCATCACTGGCCAGGCTGCTCCCAGCTGGGAGTGGAGACAGCAATTTACCGTTACTGGCTTGTCCTCAGCCATCTATGGCTGCTCTTGCACCAAAAGGCATTTTCACTTTCTAATAAGCCTGCTTGAAAACGCTCTGAGGTATTTTGTCATAAAGGGCGATCGTAAAGCTTAAGCTTCGTTGCTAGTAGCTTCATTACAGCACAGACTGCCCAAAGCAACGAGACACTTCAAACACGTCCATAAAAAAAAAAAAAAAAGAGAGAGACATGTTAACTCATCCTCAAGGTTTTAATTAGAGCGACTGTAGGTGGCAGGTAGGCAAGTCTGCGACACCTCACAGGCTTTGCGAGAGGATCTCAGCTCTCCAGCTGCTCGGGCCGAAGTCTCAGGTAAAGAGAGGTCATGCATCAAAAAAGAGCACCAGGAAAGAGGGTTTGGGTGCTTTTAAGGTCTCAGAACAAAACCTCCCCTGCAATTCGAGGTCCAAACACATGAAGGACACCTGAAATTCTCCCCAGGCCCTTCCACAAAGGGCTCTGCTCAGCTACAGCAGAGCCAGAGGGGACCGTGTTTGAAAGATGAGCAAAACCAAGTTGCTTGTCTGCGTAACAAGTCCCGGCTGCCCTGTTCACTCCGGGAGGGACAGCAGAAAGGTATAAAAAGAAAAGTCACAAGAAATTGCGCTCGCTCCCTCCTGAGTTCCACCCGCTCTGCTGCTGGGAGCAGTTTGCCCCATGCAAACACTGTGAGAAGACGAGGAGGACACAGCACCAGCCTGCTGTTCCTCAGAGTCCCCAGGAGCAGTAGCTCCTCACGGGGTTTGCAGCTGATGGTTTCCTTGCTAACCTTCACTAGATGGTGCTCTACACCTTCCCTTGAAAGCGCCTTCACAGCCAGAGCCTGTTTCTCTTGTGCTGTATTTTCAGCTGTGTTCTTGGGTGGGAGGAGAAAGGGCTCTTCAAGGGGATGTTTTCTGCAGAGGCAAAGCACCCTGCACGGTAGCGGTGAGGTTTGGCGAACCAGCCGTGTCTCAGGTTGTGCTGAAACACAATGGGAAATGCTTAGAGGAAGGGGAGGCCGAGCAGAGAGAGCAAAGGGCAAGGCTATTTGCCCCCTGCCTGGAAAGTCCTTGTTGACATGGATTTGCCCTCCACAGAGGAATCATGTCCCAGGCAGAGGATGTCCAAACTTGCCCTCACCAGGACTTAGCTGAAGGAGGACACATTATCTCTCTCCAACCACGACTGCAGACGCATGGTTTTGTGGGCAACTCCCTCCAAAAGTGTCCTGGGAGCTTCAAGAGCCTCCAGTCACGGCAGAGGACCACAGCCCTTGCATCTTCTTCTCCCCCAGCCCCAGCCAGCCCTCCGTCCTGCAGCCAAAGCCGTGGGTGGGCTCAGGCAGGTTGTCATATCAAATAAAACGCAACTGCTGCTGCCTCAGCTGGAGATGGTGGAGCTGAAGCGCTAAGTGGGCTGGATGACAGGTTCTGCCCCTGTGGAGCAGTAGACACTCACCAGCACCCTCCTGGCATCAGCCCAGCCAGCCGACCTGCCACTGGGAGGGAGGACACCTCTTTCGAGCTTAGCAAACTAAGCTCTTAAGCGGAGCTTGTCAGCCAACAGATAAACACACTTAGAGTGTGTTTATCGCCCTTTGATAGGGAATATGACATGTGTTTACGCGCAGCGTGGAAGTGGAGAGGCTTTCTGACTGTGCAAGAGAGCTACCCAGCAACAGACACAGGGCTGCTTCAGGTGGAAAAAAAAGGATTTTCAAGGTTTAAATGATTAATTTTCTCGCCTGGTTGCCACCTCCTGTGTTTCCTTTGCCGAGGGGGGGCTCCTTGTCTTGAAGCCTCTGACCCACGAGTCAATGTTTTTGTGTTTGTTGCCCATTTTGAAGCCTGTTCAAGCCCCCGCCGGGAAGACAGAAAACGTGGCCCAACAACAAGTCCTTCCTGAAAGCCAGTTTTGCAGGACAAAACCCCTGGAGAGGCCACCTGCACTCCATGCCATGGATACTTTCAGCATACGACGTCTCCTTTGACAGGCTGTCACGAGCTTTCAAGAGGCTCTTCATTGCTCTACACACCCTGGCTGGGAAAGCTTGGGCCAGCAGGTTGGCTTTGCGTGTGTCAAAAGCCCGTCCTCTGCTCAGACATGGGGTTTCAGGCACTGCCACCCTCCCAACCTTCATTAGTATAATTTCATTGTAATAAAATGATTGGGGCCAGCCTTAAGAGCATCTCAAGCTGGATCTTAAGCAGGCATTGCTGTCACGGGGCAGTGGGGTTGTTTCTGCAAGGTTTCAGGCAGGTCTTTCTTCTGAAGCAACAAGACCCCAATTTTTCCTAGGTTGACCCCTCCATGCATGCCCTTCAAGCCTCAGCACCATCCAGGCCTCCTCAAAAATCATTTGCTGGGCATGCAGAGGAGAAGTTGGCAAGCAAGGCTTGAGGAACCACAGTCAGAGTTGCAGGCTGTGATCTCACTCAGCATTTGCCAGCCACCAGGTTCAACCCAGAACAGGTCCTGGGATCCGTCACAGAGCTGATCGAAGGAGCAGTGATAACGTCCGTCGGAGGTGCTGCTCGCAGCAACTGGCAGCAGCGACTGCTGTTCCAGAAGCTGAAGACCTGACACTGCTTTGATTTGTGATCCATCAGTGTTGAAAGATGGGAGATGCCACCACGGCTGAGGACGAGAGCAACCTTTCTATCAGAGGCGGGAAAAGCCAAAAAAAAAAGACAGACTTGTTTCACCAGCTGAGTTGGAGTAATTTCCCTGACCACTTCCATCCCAACGCTATGGAAGGCAGCGTGCTGGCAGCTGTTCCAGTCTCGCCCAGCACCAAATATACTTGCCTTTTGAGAAACCTTTGAAGATCAAGAGGATTACTGAGGGGTGTGAGAAGATGAGTAACAAGGAAACAGCCTTCAGGAGGCTGCTGGGGCCAGTGAGGAAGCTATACGAACTCTTTATGCCAAGTCTTGTGTCTTCCAAGAGGTTCAACCACTTCTGCATCTGGACAGCATCAGTGGAGGAGGGCGAGAAGTAGAAGCTCCTTTCCCCCACATGGGCTTCTATACATCAAAGGCAATGTCATGGGAAACTCCATAAGTTGGTGCCATCCTAGAGATGCTCTAGGTCTTTCCTGGTGTGGACTCCCTTTACTCCAGCCCCATGCCCAAGGCTTGCTGGGGGTTGTTTACCTGCCCTCGGGCATCGGATAGCCCCACCATCTCAGCTGCACCAGTGAAGGTGTTGCAGCACCACTGCCTGCCCGTCCCACCAACACATCTGCGTTCCCCAAAGCGTGTGGGTGGGAGGAAAACACTTTTTAATGTAACACTGGAGGTTTTAGGTGGGACTAACACTCATCTCACCAGCGCTTGGGTTTCACGGAGAGCCGGGGCTGGTGTGAGCCCGCCTCAGGATGCCCCGTGCTGCTCGCTTCCTCCCATTTAACAGACATGACACATATAAGCGTTCATTAATATTGAATGAAACCCCATCTCGCTGCACCACCACGCCACTTCGAATCATCCCCACTGACTGCAGCGAGCTCTCCGCACCCGTGAGCAGATGCCTATGTGCAAATCACCCTCAATACGCATCCGGCGCAATAAAATCATGGATTCTGACGCGGGGTCTGCAGGGCGATGCTCGGGGCGCGCACCCCAAGGCTTGGGCTGTGGTCCCTGCATGTTCCTAACGCTGCAGCATCTCTGCCTGGATTATGCCCTCAGGGACAGGTTTGCAGGCAGAAAATGGGGTCGTGAGTGGGGCTGGTGGTCACGAGCACCTGAGATGGATCACCCAAACAGCTCAGCAGCACGAACTGCTGCGTCACCGTATCACGGGCATTTTTGGGGATGGCTGTTGGCTTTGCTTCGGCTCCTCCCTAGACAAGCTGATACCATGCAAACCCATATTGAGCTCAAAAAAACTTGCTGCAGAGAGCAGAGAAATCCATCAGCAGCTATGCCTGGCACTGCAGGATTTGGTTTTGCTGCCTGGTGTCAGAGTCCCCACGGCCACTTCGGACTGGAGCGCCTCCAGCATCAGGGACACCTTGGTCGGGTGGTGGCTGTGAGGTCGAATTCCCCAAAGGGCGGCGGGAATCCTCCCCGCCTCTGGACCGGGATACAGGTGGTAGCATTGCATTGGCACCGTCTTCCTCCCCATCCTCCATGCGGTGCCGGTGCTGGAGGAAAAGGGAAAAGGATGAGATGCTGCAGGAGTCCTGACCTCATTACTACGTTTTGTGGTAATGCTGTGATAATTGTCAAAAGCTTCCTTTCCATTTTCCCATCCAGGCACCAACATTATCACCATCGCCCTGACTCTTTGTCGCTGCAGGAGTGTCCTCAAGGGTTGCCTTTGCATTTGGCTGAACAAGATGTTCTTGTCTGAGGAACCACAACAGTTTTTTTCCCTGGTCTTCCACCCATCCTCATAAACCACACCAGCAGATTTTCCTCCTCCTATTTTGAGTAGGGTGCATTCTTCTGGCTAGTGTTATACATGAGGACAATATGCCTGTCATTTCCCATCAGCTTTTGGTTAGGTGAGCCCAGTGCTCCAGGTCCCAGAGCTGGTATGCCTGATGGAGCAATAACACAAGGAGATAAATAAATATAGTAACCCAAAGCAGATTGGGTGGTGTCCTCCCAAGGAGACGTCAGAAGCATCCAAACGGTGGCTTCTGGCGTAGGGGTAGGAACGTCCGCAGCATCACTGCTGTGTAGGGCCTCTTCTGGGTATCAAGGAGCAATCAGACAATAACACCCCATGCAACACCTCTACCTGCTCAGCGGGTGATGGAGGACACGTGTAGCCCTAAGCCAGCCTGGCCATTGCAGGTCAGTGGCATATCAGGGGCTTGCTGCACTCGCAATTAGTCCTTGCACAAGTGCTCAATTAATTTATGCACGAGTGCTCAAGTAGTTTATGCACAAGCACCTATTTAATCTATGCATGAGTGCCCAATTAATTTATGCACAAGAGCCCAAATAGTTAATGCATAAGCACATCATTAATTCCTGCATGAGTACCTAATTAATTTATGCATGAGCACCCAATTAATTCATGCATGAGCACTGGATTACTCCATGCATGAGTGCCCAAGCAACTCAAGCATGAGCGAGCCGTTAATTCACGCATGGGTGCTGGAGGAGCTCATGCTCTGGTACCCAACCCATGCATGCCTGAGCACCCTCTTCGCTCGTGCATGAGCACCCATGTTAAGCCACACGTGGGCCCCCAGGTAGCCCGTGCATGGGGGTCTGATCAGTGCATACCTGAGTGTGTAATTGCCTATGTTTTCTTTTCCTCATTACCAAACCAATGACTAGAAGTCTAGGAAGAAATTTTTTACTTTGAGGGTGGTAAGGGACTGGAACAGGTTGTCCAGAGAAGCTGTGGCTGCCCCATCCCTGGAGGTGTTCAAGGCCAGGTTGGACGGGGCTTGGAGCAACCTGGGCTGGTGGGAGGTGTCCCTGCCCATGGAAGGGGAGTGGGACTAGATGGTCTTCAAGGTCCCTTCCAATCTAAACCATTCTATGATAAAAAATATAAGGGCATGCTGGAAATGGACCATGACTTTACCACTGCTGTTGTTATCAGGCATGCAGTGGGTGTCTCCTTATGATTTCTGGTCTTCTTTAAAAGCATCCGGGATGAGCTTTTGTCTGATGATGTTTTTCATGCCAAGTCCATTGCTGTGCCTGGTGGAAACTTTGCCATGCCAAGGGTAGTAGGATGGGGCAGAAACACATTTGCAGGCAGCAAGGTGCCCCCTGAATGAGAGGACACGCAGTGGGTGTCCCAGGAGGCTGCATTTTTGGCAGGGACCACGGCCCAAATCAACAACAGCACGCAGATATTTTCTCCCTGCTATTTCTAATGGGGCTAAGGTAAAGCATCAGGGCGAGGAAACCCAGGCTCTGGCTGCCATGCCGGTCTGGCACACCTCTTGGATGTCTCTGCTCGATCCCTCTGCCCCCTTCTCAGCCCTGGGGACATCTCATGGCAAATTATTCCTTTATTCTGTCCCTGCAAACTATGTGGCAAAACACGCGTTGCAGGGAAAGCAATAGCAACCACTGGCATAAACACACACATTTTTTTTTCTCTCTTGGATGAAAATAATCCATGTCATGGGTCACTTAAGCTAAATACTTTCCAGTAATGCCCATTTTTTTTTAAGGTCAAGTCACCAGCTAATGCCACTGTAGCTTCCAGCGCTCACTAACCACCATCGGTCCCATCCCGAGTGGGCAACATCCCTTCTCAGTTGGTTAAACATCACATTTTACCAGCTGGGAAAGGTCCTCAAGACCCTGTCTTCCCAAAGAGTGGACACACAGCATCCTCACCAGGCTATTCAGGGGTTTTGAGTCAAAATTTCCGGTGGGGAATACCTATCACGCAGCTGATGTGCGCTCCACCTGCTATCCCAGCTCTGCTGGCAGCAGGGTCAGGCTCTTGGGCTGCTCCGGCATTTTTTCCCCACACTTTTAGCCCATGCATGAGTCCTGCCCGAGCCCATAACTCTTTGCCGAGATGCCTTTGACATAAGGAGCTGAGCTAATCTCCCGACATGGGCCTGTCCCGGCTCTGTGCAGATAAAATAAATATTTTAGCTTGAAAACATCTAACAGTTTTCAAAGAGTCCGGGATGGCCCAAGCGTGTTTAGACTGCATGCATAGCAAAGGGCGCTGATGCCTTTAATCATTGTCATATGTATTCGGCGCTTTTATCTGGAGATCTTCACAGTCCTCCACGGAGAGGCTTGTCCTGTTCATTTCTGCTTTACAGATAAGGAAACAGAGGCGTAGCCAGCAAAGGATGGATTCGCTCCAGCTCTGGAGGATGAGTGCTTGGGGCACCACGTTCCGCCCCAGCCTACTTTGGGTTTCCTCCCTGAGGCCAACGCTCCGCCAACAAGATGCCTTGAGAAGGGACAAGGCACCAGCAAGAGTCTCACCCATGTTTTCCTGCTGGTGGTGGTGCCCCTCGCACCTAGATCTCAGCATCGCTGGCCCTTATCCCGCTACGCCCATCACCCCTGGCTGCAGCCGGACAATGGGTTTGCAGAATTGCTCCACATTGCAGATGAAAGGCAACCCTGCTTTAGGTGCTTTGCATCATGGTGTAACAGCTCTTCTTTTCAGCAGGCTCAATCTTATTTATTTATTATTCCTTTTCACAGATACTTTAATGTAAAGTAATTAGTACTGCGGGTAGCGTCAAGCCAAGAATGAATTAGGTTGTAACACAACTTCTCTTCTGCCTGGGTGCTCCGGTTTTTGGAGACCAGCAGAAGCTCCATAGCCAAGAGCATCAGGAGGAGAGCATGGTGCCCAGGGATGTAGGCATGAGGGGCTCTGGGGCACACTGCCTGGACCATGTTGCTGCTGGTGGAAGGTGTCAAAGGGAAGCCAGCCCCAATCCCAGCATCACCACTGCTCTCAGTGGTTGAGGAGGAGCCAGCTGAGCCCTAATCTGAGAAATGAGGCACTCTGGAAGCCCCATGGGCTTTATTGAGAGCCTGATCCAGGGTCTTATAACCCCATTTTTTAAAAAAATTCCTTTTGAATTAACACATTTGCTCTCTCAGTTCAAATGCATATTTCCCCTGACCCACAACTGAAACCACAATTCTTCCGAATCAGATTTTCCCATGAACTTTTACAGAAAACAACTGCCTTTCAGCTTCAGCAGTGTCCAGCCCAGTTGATACAGCCCTCCAGAGAAAATATTGCTAAAACGATGGGTCATCCTTGAATGGAGGCTGCCAGACAGAGATGGAAGGAACCTGGGCAGAAGACGGCCCCAACCAGGGGAAGGAGGTATCCCCGAGCATCCCTGGACTCGGCACTGGGGTTGTCCACCCAATGGTGGACAATGCAATGGTTGTCCACTCAATGGTGGTTTCCCTAGCCCCCCATTTAGCCACAAAGCAAACCCCTTCAGAGGATGACAAGCGTAAATCCAGCTTTTGGTATCAGAAAACAGGAACCACATCACACCCAGCTTTGCCAGCCCCATCCATCTTCCAGCCCCAGGGGGAGGCAAGGTGGCCCAGAGGACTCAGGTCACATCCCCAGCTGGGCTAGGAGACATATGCAACCATTTGCCAGGGCCCTGAATTGCTTTTTCAGAAACAAAACTAATTTTTCTGGCTTTGGGTTCCCAAGGCTGCCAGCTTTCCAAGAAATTTTAAATCCAGTAAAATTCACCCAAATCCTATAATCTCTCATGGAAACAAAGGCCGGGCCGATTTTTTTTTTTTTTTGCTAAAAAGTTGGCAGGTTGCCAGCTCCACAAAATGCAGCTTTGCTGAAAGAAAAATCTCCTGTGGGTAAAACTGCCTATCAGNGAAAAAAAAAAAAGGAAAAAAAAAAGCCTTTAAAAATAGCCTTGGGGCTATCCTTAGCCTCAAGGCTGGAAGGGGAAGGTTCACACTTATTTTTCATCCCTCTTTCCCCTCCTCCAGCTGAAAGAAAAAGGGCAGGCAGGGTATTTTTAGGCTCCTGTTCCTGCACACATGCAAGGAAAGCCACTTTTCCCAAAGCTGGTTGGAGCTCTGCCTGCCCCAGCTCCTGGGAAACAGTGCTTGGAGAGGGTTTTGGGGAACCAAGAGCTTATTTGTGGGTGGCCAAATGGGGGTTGGGGCTAGCTCAGCCTAAGCATTTCGGGGCAGTTGCCCGGGGCTTTCTCACAGGGAGGTCTGAAAAAAGATTAAGTGGGTGCTGCTGCAGCACCTCATCGCCACTCAGACAAAGACCTCTGAGGCTCTCCTCGCAGCTCATTTTGGAGTGGCAAGAGCAGGGTGAAGAGCATGCACGGTGAGGTGGCCATGGGGAAGGGGCTCACACCCCTCCTCACCTGAGCTGCTCCTCAGATGGGCAGGGAGACATCATGCTCCCCAATGCCACTGCTCTTCTCCAAACCTTTCCCAAACCCTTAATGTCCTGCAAGTTCAAGGACCCAAACTGCACAAAGCCCTCAAGATGTGGGTGCACAGTAGCTTTAGAGAGGCACGAGGATGTTCTCAATTTTACTCCTTTCCTAACCACCCCGGATTTGCCTTCTACTGCTGCCAGATGTGGAAATATTTGGGTGAGAATGGCTACCATAGCTCCAAGCTCTCGCACCCAAGTGGCAGGGGTAAGCTCAGAGCACATTACTTGAAAGATGAAGCACAGTCTGGTTTCCCCCTTATGCATCCTTTGGTACGTACTTACAATGACTTTCATCCATCATTTGCGCTGTCCACTTTGGGTTTCATAAGAGTGTTTTTCGCAATTCCCCAGTCAACCTTCTCCTTTAGCATCAGAAATAACTGTCCACCATCAAACCAAACTATCCCTTGTTTTTTTAATGACTATGTTACCTAGCGCAGGTCTACCATGGCCACCAGCAACCTCCCTTCTTGGAGGGAAACACTCCCTCTATTTCCCAGCCTTAATCACTTCAGGGAGGACATTGCCTTTTATGCCATAGCTCTTGAGCTTCTTTAGAAGCCACTAGTGATATAAAAGAATTCACTCTTACCTACATGCTTTTTTGAATCCTTCAGAGAAAGAGAGGTGAGACATGACTCCTCTCTACAGAAGCCCTGTTGACTCTCCCCAGCTAATGAATACATTAATTGTAGCCTGAGGTATAGTTTCTAGTCATTTGGCTGGTACAGACACCGAGAAAGCCCCTGATGGCTTTATTTAAATGTCCCATGGAAAGGCAGCACAGCTGCCCTGGTCCAGGAGCCCTTTGTGAAGCTTTTGCTTGGGAGGATGCAAAACCTTCCAGGGCTCCCTGTGCATTACTCACCTGGCCCAGACCCCTTAATCCACATACCAGTGGATTTAATACCCCTGTATTAAAGGCGGCGGCTTACAGAGGCTGCTGGGAATTTGCTAGCTGGGGTCTTGGGAGGCAGAGCTTTATTTGAAAATAAGAGTGTGATGGAATAACAAGAGGAATTGCATTTTGCTCTTTAAGTGTAAACAATAGCACACGTTTATTCTAAAATATTCGCCTTTGTAGTAATATGGCAAGATATTCAGCATTTGAAATCTCCTGCCATGTAGGAACACTTTCCAGACAACAGCGAGGCACCATCAGCCCTTGAGCAGGCACAAGGAATAGAGGCAGTGGTCCAAAAGTTCAGTCAATCCACTTTTAGTCTTCCTAAGTAGTAGCAGTGAAGCCACATGAGAAAGCACTGATCTAGGATGAACTCACTCTACCGGTTCAAGTAATTCTTTTTTTTTTTTTTTTTTTTTTGCTTCCTTTGAAGCAGCAGGCTTCACCCCAGATCAGGTATCATCTCATCTGTACATCTAACCTCCTGCCAGAGAGGCTACGAGCCATCCTCCAGCAGGAGGCACGCAGCCAGCACAAACCACGCGTAGTGACTAACTTAACCGAGAGAGTCAGGAAAAAAACAGGGCAGAGACCCAGATGTCTTACTGCATGCTGAAAAGCAAACGCATCTTCAGTTTCTAGACCTACTTCTAGTAAGTTGAAGGCTTGCAATTGTGCGAGAGGTATTCAGTCACTCCTGCTTGGATATCAAGCATCAGAGCTGATACTGTAAAGGTAGACCTCTAGAGCTGTAGTATCTGTTCCCATCATGATGGAAAAAAAGCAGGAAAAAGGGAACAGTCGCTGCCCATGGATCTGCTCACACCACCAGAGCTTGCAGATACCCAGCACGGAATGGCCAAAGGAATGACAGACCTCCTGCTGCTCACCTTCACTCCCAGGGACAGTTCACTTAGAGCTGCACCTTAAGAAGAACAAACTCCCAAGGGAAGAATATGAGCGACTCTGTGGAAGCCTGCCGAGAGGCTGGTGACAGCCCTCCTCATGCTGGCAGGGGTGGAGATCTACAGCTCAGCCACCGCAAAGGCGCCCCACAAAGGGGCTGTTCAGCTCAAGGACTTTTTCCCTGCACTGACCTGGAGTCAAACCAAATGAAGGAGGGCACAGATTCAAGGTGGGGGCTGCAAGTAGTTGAGGGAACACGGGAGCAGGACTGATTTGCAGACACAAGCCATCCACATTCGGAATGGAAAGAGTTAGAGAAGAGCACAAGGCAATCAATACTGGAAGGAAGGACCAGCAGATGCCAAATTCATTTTTCTCCCTTCAAAGTACCTGCCACAACATACCAGAGGTCTCAGGCCACTGTGCCTGATGGGTCTGGGGCTTGTGATGCTTCCAGTGGTCTCTTATAGTGCCTCCACGTGACTAGTCCCAGCCGCACAGTGAAGATCAAGCAAGTTATCGCCAGCAGAAAAACTAGAGAAGAAACACAGAAGCACAGCAGTGCATGAGAGGAGGTGCCTCTTGTCATACCCCATCTCCCAGTACAGGGTGCATTCAGGGGAAGAAGAAAAAGAAAGAGAACCCCCCAGTATAGGAGCCATTACCCCCCATCAGAGTTGTATTTCACAGAGGTTCACTGCTATCCAGTCAAACTCACCCAATACTTCCAGGTCAAGGCATGTCTAAAAGGCAGAGGGGGCTTTATGGACGCAGGAATAAAAACACATTACATTAACCAAACACTCCAAGAATAGTCAAACTATATAAAGAAACGTGCACTGGTTTGGGAAAAACATTCTTGCCCTACCAGCCGAACAAGCTGAACCACTAAAGCATGGCATTGTGCTGGTAGAAGTGCATCTTACTGCAGGAACGCAGCTCTCTGCTGAGCATCATGCATACCTTCACGTTCCTGGTGGCCACAACCATCAGGAGGTGAGTCTCCAGTGTCCTTGTGCCTTTGGCAGGCAAGCTCTGCCAAATTCCTTGCTGGGTGCTTTTAGGCATTACCGGGCTTCAGCTGCCCTTACAACAAAGAGGAACACATACCGGAGTGGCTGCGATGGTGGTGCCAGTTCAGAAATTAGCTTTAGCCACTGGTATGTGGCAGTGGGATGGCTGAAGGGTGGGAACACGCTCCCTTTCTGCTGACCCTACGGTGGAAATAGGCATCTCAAACCGCTACAGGAGGATTTGGAGTTCAGGCAGCTCAGTCCCTTTCATACCAGCATGAAACGACTCATGATGGCATAAGTTTTTGCCAGGCTGTGATTGTGTATTCGGACAGCTTCAGCCCTTTTACGATGGATGACTACACCCGGCTCCAGTGGCCTGCAGCAACCAAATAATCCCAGGAAAACTTGTTAAGGCTAGCCCGAGCTCTGCGTAGGAGTGGAGCATGTGCAGGGTTTCGCGTTGTGAAATTGAGATACAACCCCTCCTCAGGTCAGAAGTTTCTGCACTGCTCTGATATCCCAAATGATGAAGGGCAAACGGAAGTCCTCAACCTTCATCCCAGCCCTGCTCTTCCTTCAGCTCGCCCTGCATCAGGTGGAGCTACCAGCGCAGGACCCAAGGGGATGATGGAGAGTTGTAGGGCAAACGTATTGCACCAGGAAGGGAACTTGAGGCAACACAAGGTTTGAATCCAGCCCCAAGGCTCACAGGCAATGATTTCTGCTCTACTCTTAACTTTGCAAAATGAATACTTTCGCTTAGTTCTGCTTTTTATAAAAAACACTTTTCAAAAAGGCAAGTCTATCTTTCTGCCCCTAACACACAGGAAAGAGGTAGAAGTGCTTACTGGCATTCTTTTAAGAGAGTTGGAAACAGTACAAGAGATTCACCTATAAAAATGCCGTTTGTTGTTGGGGACGAAAGCGAGAAGTTCTTGGAGGCGCTGCCAGTCAGAGCTATTATGACCACTGGGTAGATTGTGAGGTTATAGCGGACATACTTGTCAAGAAAGAAGTTTTCCAGGTAAAACCTGTGAAGAAAGAGAGACTAAAGTAAGCATTTTCTCTGTATGTTTTTTTCCATAGAAATTTTAAGAAGGGAATTGGTCAAAGAACGGGTTTAGTCTAGCTTGGACTAGAGTCCAAAATTGCTCGTTTACTAAAATTCAAGAGACTAACAAAGAAGTTGTCTGAGGCATATTTAGGGAAAAAATAAAGCCATGTTTCATATGTTTTTTCCATATGAAGCCCTCACCTGCAAACTTAGGGCATGTTGGGCTCGTGAAAGTCACAGCGACCTGTTCTTGACCCACAGCACGTGCTTATTGGCATTGCTGAGGGTCAGGGAAGAAAAGCTCTGCCCATGCTCCCTGATCACCAGCCATGAATTTGCACTCAGTGTCAGTGCAGGGACAGACTAGGAATGAATTCAGGCAGATGGTCCAACCCATGTGTGAGAGGTGGAGGGGTCTTCCAGGCTTGGTGGGAACCCATGAGGTTACTTACCATATTACTAGGGCAAGAGCAAGGATGCTCAGAGAAGCAGTCGTTGCTGTCTCATTGGACACATTCCACTTGTAGATCAACACAACGGCAAAGTTCAGCAGAGTGGCGATGGTGGTCCAGGTTGTGTACAGCGCCAGCCCGTTCTGGACCTGCCACGTAGCACAGCAAGAAGATGAGGAGTGATTAAAAAAAAAAAAAAAGGTAAATTCCTGTTTGCCTTTTGTGACCCGTAGGTTCTGGGGCAGTCAAGCCAGCCTTCTGGACCTAGCTGCAGGGAAAGTCCATCAACATGGAGAAGAGTTGACACCTTGGAGTCCCCAAAGTACCTCAGAGATCCACCCCAGTGGCAGCTGCAGAATTCCCTGTATAAAGCCCTACAACCCCAGTGGGGGCTTCCCATCCACACCCCAAAGCACAGAGCTCAGGCTGCCCAGCCCAGGCATTGCAGGCTGCTGTAACTGGTGGAGACAACAGGGTATTTTTTAAAACCTCAACAACCTCCCAGCAAACATGGGGCCTGCAGCAGGCAATATCAAGGGCTGGAGTCACTTCTGAGGGAGGATGGGGAACACAGCTATTCCCATTTCTCTGTATTATGCTGAGACACCAGTAAATGCAGTATCAGGACATAAAGACCAGAGCGCACTCCCAGTTTGTGCCAAGAGATGTAGACACATTTCCAACAGGGTTGGTAGGAACTTCGCTGTTGCAGAACCTCCCAGATTTGCAGAGTCCCCCTCTTCTCCACTGAAGACCTTCCTGGCTCTTTGCATCTGCTTTTTTGGCTGACGTGCTTTCTCACCGAGCAACGCCAACATCAAGCAAAGGAATCATAAGGCGGTTAAAGCGCACAGCAGCCGTGGCAGGAACTGCAGCATGAGGTGTCCTGGGTGGGGAAGAAGGATTTGG
This sequence comes from Anarhynchus alexandrinus, assembly GCA_008711295.1. Classification (NCBI taxonomy): domain Eukaryota; kingdom Metazoa; phylum Chordata; class Aves; order Charadriiformes; family Charadriidae; genus Anarhynchus; species Anarhynchus alexandrinus. Next base: position 867,291 of record VUYV01000183.1, on the reverse strand, counting down.
GGGTAACAGGTTTGAATTAGGAGAGAGGCACAAGGAGGGAATCAAGGAGTGACGGAGTATGAGTATGTTTATCTTATTTTCTCTGTGCGGTTTGGCAAACAAACACCCACTCTTCTCAGAGGCAGCAAAGTCACTTTCTTCCAGAATTTGGAAAACCTCAGAAAGGCATCTGCATTTGAAACCTTGAGCAGTGTACACTTCCACATATAAGAAATATATAATTTTTTGTCATCAGATACCGGGGACATCACGATCAGCTACAACAACAGAAACTACCCTTAACGATGGCTTCTCCCCCTGCAAGAAATATTCCTCTCCCCACTCCAAACACAAGTCCAGGCTGAAGTTTTTGTACATTGCCAAAAACTAAATTCTGTAGTAGTTGGAGAAATACGAGGGATACACCTTGCTCTGAATCATTCCCAGTGATGTCCAAGAGGAAACTCAGGTGCAATTAAGCCTGTGTGTCCCTGCAGCAGGCACAAGGTAAAGTCAGAGCAGAAGTCTTCCCTTACCCATCTCCTGTCATTGAATCTTTCATTCTTAATACCTTCAGCACAGGGTTTGTTTGGTTTTGGGTGGGGTTTTTTTGGCATTTACCAACAGCACAGCTTCCCAAATGCCACCTACCAGGATGCGAATGAGCCAGAGCTCAGCTTTGTGACCCTTCACAAACCACGAGGAATGGATGCTCAGCGCCTGGTGGGAAACAAAGAGGGCGGCACAAGTGGTGAGGGTCAGGGCTGCCAGAAACACCAGGGCCGGGAGGAGGTATCTAGGACAAAGAACACATGCACGCATGCAGTGTACAATACATTTGTTTTTTAGTGGTGTCACAATGCCTTAATTCATAGCTTTAGCGCTGGGTCTTTACTGACTTTAAGTTAATCAGCCTTTAATGAAGGTAATCACTACATATAACCCTCATTTTGACACGCTGCTGGTTTACTCTGTTAATCACAAAGTTATTATTTTCCTGACTGCAACTGATTTCTTCACCTCTTGACAGCAGTGCTATTATAAGCCCTTCATGTAACCGTGATTATGAAAACAATCCCAGGCAAGGAGCTTAATTGTGTTTATGAAGAGAGGCATGGCACTTGTCCTACCTGTGGGGGGGAAAAAAACAACCCCAAACCCCAGAAGAACAGCAGCTTTGAGGAAATCTTAGACCTCAATAATTGATCCATCTCATGGACAAGACAAAATCATGCAAAACCCCCAAACTTTTATGAAACCTACCTTTTGCCAAGGCATGCTGCGGAGTTTTACAGGTATGATCAAGCATTCACACATAGGGGCAAGGGCAAAACGAAGTAACGGGGCAGTGCCAACAAGAGGGTCAGAAAGCATCTGTAACAAAAGGTGACTTACTCTCGGTCCCACAGAAACAGCCACCCAACATTGAGGCAGTTATTCAGAATCCACATCACGTAAAAAGGTATTGGCAGCAAGTCTGGCTTTATGTAGACACATCCAAGTTCATTCCTGCCAGGAAAAAAGTGGATACGGAGAAAGGAAAATACCTGCAATGACCAACCAAACTTTTTGGCCTCATTTTCCTCGTACTAACAGGTACTCTATGTTGGTGTTAAAAATTTCAGCTTAAATCAGACTCTCTCTTTTGCATCCTTCCCCAAAAGAAGATACAGTCCCTGTGGCTTTCCCCATCAGAATGTCATCCCTTGGTACAGAGCTTCTTGCTGGTCTCTGCACCATCACAGATTCAGTGGGTGCTAAGGACTGTGCCATGGATGCTGCAAATCTTGTGCCACTGGTGGCAGTAGCAATGGCATGGTCATGAGATTTTAGGCCAGTTCTTGGAGGAAAAAAAGCTCATGGGATAGTAGTGTGAGGGTGTGTGTATATATATATTTGTATTATGTTATACACACATGTATATGGACTTGATCACTCTTGTACAAACACATACTTCATTCTTCCCTCAGCCTTCAGTGTTGACCAGTATCAACTGTGTGACTTCTTACATGTGTATCTCCTGCCTTCACATGACAAGACCCAAACTAAGCAGTCCACGGGCCCCCTCAAGAACAGACCTGCAAAGTCAATCCCACAGAAGACACCGCAGAGTATTACAGACATTGTGTTGTACTGCATGAGGCAGTTATTGATCTCATATCCCCAGGAAAAGCTTCAAGTCCAGTTCAACCACCCAAGACCCTTCCCAATGCCAATTCTCTGACCCCTAACAACGAGTAAACTCAAAGCAGTAGCTCCATAATTCATTACTTTTGCCCCCCTGTGGATTCCCAGCATCTAGCAGTGGGTAAGCGCAGCTGCTGGGTAAGTCTGTCAGATCATGCAGATTAGTGGAAATCAGGCCCCACAGAACAGTTTACAAGCTTTGTAACCTGCCCACATGTTAGAGCAGTTCATATACACCTCCAAATTATTTCCCAGCTTTGGATGCTGAACCTAGAAGATGCTCCAGCATCAGAGCTTCAGCTTGTCAAGAGGAACGGCAGTGGGTTTACTCTGACTAGAAGCCCCAGAAAAGGGGGGGGGGGTGGGGGTAAGAGGCTGAGCAACAGGAGGGAAGAACTTCTCTCCCTCATTTATAGCGTAAGTGGGGAAAAATACCTTCGACAGATCCCTGACAAGGCATAGAGAAGCCAGGCCAGCTGCCAGGCGTAGATGACATTCCAGATGAGGAAAGTCCAGCCAGCTGGTGTGAAGTCAGTGTTGTACTTCGCTGAGATGTTTCCAGGGGTTGACTTGAACAGACCTGCAGTGGGAAATGTTATTGCAGGCAAAAGTGTTACTACACACCAAGGGTGGGGAAAGACCGCCGATTTCCCTCACCCTGCAATCTTCCTCAAGGCTTAGTCCACACCTCGGTGGATCCAAGGGAGGTTGGAGGATGCCCTTGGTGAAAACAAGCCATGTGCTGCAGTTGGCTTGCCTTTGGACACCTATTGCGGGATCACTGTTCCTATGGGGAACCCTGAGCCAGAAAAGCCAGTTTTAAGTGAAAGCCAGAAAGCAGCACAATGTCCATTTCTGACAGATTCAAACCAAACATCGCTGCCCTCTGTAACCCACAGCAGCAGCCCAAACAGCTTCCACCAGGGTTTCAAGGACAGCATACGCAAAGACCCACCATTAGATCCAGGTTCATCAGAGACAAGGCCATTTACTTTGATTTCAAGGGACAGGAGAGGGCTCAGGCACATGGAAGTAACACCTGGAGGATGCACCATCTATCCCTATCTTTCACAGACCAAGGTGTCTTTGGAGAAGCAACGAGGTGACAAAGAGCTGTCTCTCATCCAAGGCACCTCCTATCATTTAATGACAGAATGCACGAAACCCACCTCTCCAAAGTCAGTTTGCTTGCCTTACCTTTGAATATCCCAGTAGCATTCCCAGCATTCAGTATCACCATAACCGTGAAAGCAGCCAGAGACAGAAACATCACAAAAATCTTCAGCTTGTGTATAGCATCCATTTTACCCTGAAAAAAAAAAAAATTAGAGATATTTTTTGGCCACCCTAATGTATGCCTGGGTTTGGTCCACATCCCAGAGGCTGTTTTAGAAATAACACGGTAAATTCCCCAGTTTTCACGGCTAACTTTTGTTTGCAGGGTTGAGATGGGAAGCCATCCCTCACCGGCATAGCACGAAGGACATCGCTCAGGTTTGCCTACGGACGTACTGCAAAGGTTTTAAAGGTCTAAATAATTAGCGAGCAAGTGTAAAAGAGGGATTCCAGCTTATCTTATGTCACCATTGTAGTTTTACTGAAGCAGATCTATCAATTTGGCCCTCTTTTAGGAAGCGAGTATGAAAACATTAAATTCTGGCTTCACAGCCAAGCACCTTTTAGTTCGGTATAGGTTTTCACACGTACTTCTCTAATCCTATAACTCCTACAAAAATAATCACTTCTTTTCTTGGCAGTATTACCTCCTCATCTACCAGCTGCAAATAAGATTTAAATAATGTAGCAGGTCTCAAGAACTTTATAGATTGTAAAATCTACATATTACTTTTTTTTTTTTTTAAGGTTTGTAAGTAGCGACGTGAGCTCTTTCAAGTCATCTCCATTAGTTCAACATTTTTCTATCAAGGAAAACTTTTGTGCCGCCTGTAAGAATAAGCATACACGCATCTACACTATAGGCAACAGCTTTATTTCCCCTCGCAGCTCGGCACTTGAGCTGCCTTCTCTATACAATGGCACTTCAATGCCTTCCAGGTTTGGCAGGAATAATAACCAAGTTGTTCCAAGCTGCTCGGCATCGAACAAATAAATTCCAGCCCCCACTTCAGTGGATGGTTTTACAGTTCCAGGCTTTGTTTGTGGGCTGAGCTGCATCCAGATATATCACAAGGAAGTGGGAGGGGAAATTCTGTTTTCTGTAAATCTGTACAAGCTTTTCCCTTTTCAGTTCAATCCAAACAGAAAACCACACTTTTTTTTAAAAAAAAAAAAAAAGAAAAGAAAATCCTATGTGGAAGAGGTCATTTAACTCAAGATATCAAATCCCAATTGGATTTATGTCAGTCAAATCCCCAAAACAACATATTGTCTTCAAACAGATACACTGAATTAGTAAATTCTGAAAAGAGAAATCCACTTGTATTATTAAAGACATCATTTCTAACTCATGAAGTAACTGACCTGCATATTTCTGAAAGCCAGGAAAATGTAGGAGAGGAAATATCACTGTACACTTGTCCTATTCTTATATTTTTCCCTTGAACACTGACTTTTGACCACTTCACACCAGTACGTGGTCCTTTGATCTCACTCTCAGACAAAACCTATGTTCCCCTGACAGTCCTGTAATTGAATTCACCACATTCCTTTTTTTTAAATCAGCATGTTTGGAAGAGATTTGATCACACAGAGAAACCCACACTTGCTTACGGAAGCCTAGGAGAAANCTTTTTTTTTTTTTTTATTTAAACTGGTCAATAGTTTCACCACCGTCTCTCACCTCCTGCCTCCCTCTAATTTATTGCAGGCAATACACGTCTGCACTATTTCCCCGCCTGCAGTTATTGGCTGCAAACACCCTTTAGAAGAACCAGAAATATTACTCACGAGGATCCACACAGGCTTTTTTGGCAGCGTCGTACAGCTGTAGCTCAGCTACCAGCAGCACTGGGGAGTCTCCGCCGCTCGACCTTATCTAGAGAGGCAATTTTATACAGCTTTCAGCAGATTAATAATCACGTATTATTTAAAAAAAAAAAAATACAATCGCAGTAGTTAGACACGCTTTCTGCCTGTGAGCTGCAGCCTCCGATTGGCTAACGCCTCCCAAAAACAAGCACTTACGCAAGAGAAACGCGATTACTTAATGAGGGCCTTTTATAACAGCCAGTGGAAGGCACAGTCCCAGCGTGCTGGCAGACAAAAAGCTAACGAGCACACACTCTCGGGCTTCATCCTTCCCCCGTCTCTGCCACAGGGAGGGAAATGGAGCACTCTGGTCCAAAATATTGAATTTCAAAAAAAAAAAAAAATCACAGCNTTAAAAAAAAAAAAAAAAAAACAGCTAAGGCAGTGCTCATGTATGGGAGAAGGGGACGCTGGCGGGGGGGGGGACGCAGAAACAGCCTGGATTTGGGGTTTAGGGGAGCTGGAGACGTAACACATCGCAAGGTCTGGATCCTGTGAGCAGCCACAGATCTTCCTACAGCCTCAGGGGGAGCTGAAAATGGAGCTGCTCTCAGGACTCGGCACTCAGGGGGGGTGTTTTATAAGGTTAAATGTTGTATATGTATGAGTAACTTCTCTTGCACAGCAAGCACATATATAGTAATGCTGTATTTTTAGACTTCACATCCCTTCCTTGCAGTGAAACAACATATAGTCTGTTGCAAATTCCCAAACCTGGGCTTTTTAAAGCAATTCCTAGATCTGAAGGGCTCTGGGAACCCCAGGGAGAACCTTCCTGATGCCAGAACCAGAGAGGAAGGAAAAATGAGATGGTAATCCCAGACCTGAAGTCCCAAATGGACTTTTCTAAAATTATTTTTTTAGATTGGTTTCAAGCATGTTCTATGTGTAAATGTGGAAGTATATTCCTAGCTGATCAGCTGGGTTCACGCTGATCAAAACCAAAGGCAAGTTCCACATGCAGGGAAATATTGGCCAAGTGGGAGAACCAACACACACTTTGCTGCCCCACATTCTTGCTGGTTATTTATATGTTCATTATGTACTCATTTGTCTTGTTTCAGCAAGATAACCGGGGGTAGTGCCACCATAGCAGTGGCCTTGTCCTCTCGCCCACATTCTGGGTTTCAAAAGTCTTTTTTTTTTGTTTTTTCAGGCTAGATTGCAGCACGGGACTCACATAAAATATTCAATTTTTATCCAGCAGCTCTACGGAAATCCCCCAAAGTGTGTTTGTAAAGTACAGAGGAATGTACTTAATGCTTATAAACATGTTAAAAATGGAACAGCTCTTGCTTCACCAGGCTGCACGGCGTTGCTGAAAGCGGGAATGCTTAGTACAGCTACAGCTCTGAGACACCAGTGCCAAACCCAAAGCAAGCGTTCATGAAAGGGCCGTACCTTTCCGGTGTATTCATCACCAAAAAAACTTCTAGAGTTACGTCTTCTGCATGGGCTTCAGTTGAATATCCGTTCTGTTCCATTGAGGAAGAGAAATTATGTTGCCAGGTGAGCGAAAAATAGAGTTATATAGATTTCATCCAAGAAATGGCTGTTAATGTTTGTACACACAGACAGAGGGAAGCATGATATGATCCATGTTCGCAAAAGGATGTGTCTTGAAATAGCGATACTCATCAAAAATGGAATCACTGGAGCCAATTTCACAACACAGCCAGCGTTCAGTACTTTTCAAGACAAGCTGCTTTGAATCCAATGTCAGTTTGTGTTCACCTGGGTCACAATAGAGGGAAAACAGCTCCCAGCTAACAGTTATTTTACCATCATGGCAGTCTTCTGCTGAAAAGCAACTATACGTACTCTTCCTATATTACCAAAAATCTTTAAACAAGCATCTAACTTTAGAGCCCTCATTTGTAATTTCTCATAGAAAAAAAATAGGAAAAATGTTGCTTTTTGAGAAGGAGATGAGATCTACCATGCCTGTCCTTCCCCATGCATGCTCCCTGCAGCACCATGGTGTGTTCCACCAGCACCAGTGCACCTCAGACACCAGTTCACAGATGCTAGTGGGACTGGCCGCAATGGGACCGCAGCCCTGCTGTCGCTCCCCCATGCACTAGAAAGCAGCATCAGCATTTACAAGGTGCTGAGCTAGTGTGACCAGCCCTTGTGCTGGAATTAGTGCCCTGCTGACAAGAGGAAGATTTTTTTAAAAAGAAACCACAAAACAAAACAAAAAACCCCAACAAAAACGACATGAATCCTCCTGCTATTAGCTGAAATAAGACATTTGAACACAGGCAGTTTGTGTCCCAGCACAGAAAGTGGAAGTGCCAATTGCTTTCTGCCTAAAAGGTACCATTGTGGAGGCTCTGTCCCCAAAATAAACTCGTTTTGCACCACGTGGGAACTCAGACAAGTCCATCTGTGGGCAGCTTACCCACATAATGGCACATGCTGTTGTTAGCGGGAAGCTCCAGAAGGCAAAGCACCAGAAAAGCCATTCCACAGGCACTTTTCCCTCACCAAGGAAGACTCTAGTATCACCTAGGATAGAGTTCTCTCTTACCTGGAGACCAGCAGAAATAGTTGAACAAAACCAGTGCCATGGCAGTGGTTATACTTGCTCCCAGCCAAGCGCTCAACGCTCCCATTTAATCCTTACAGCTGCTTGCTTTAACTCCAACCTTTCCTCATGTGCCAGGAAAACCAGCACCCAAGAGCCAGCAACCTTGTTGGGCATCATTTATCGGGCCGAGTTCAGCAGATGCTGAGAACCAAATATACTAATCTCCTAACGATGGCTCAAGCATCCTAATCCCGCTGTGGGTTAAATCTGGGTGCCTTCAGTGCCAGGGATTAGCCTTTTCCACGCTGCTGGAAGGGATGGGATTTGACCGGGCACACCAGGATGGGCACACACCGAAGAGGATCTGCCTCAGCAATCCCCTTTGGATATTTTAAGAAGGAAAACCGTCTGCTTTTTGCTGTTGGGAGAACAGAGCAGATCCACCCTTTGGCAGCAGGGAGAGAGAGAGCAAGAGTAGTAATAGGGATCCACCACCCACTTATTTTCAACCGCACTTTAAGGCGGCTGCCCTGCTGAAATTCATTGACTGATCTCCACCAAATCTTTTCCTTGAACTTTGGATTACGGACATTGTTGCAAACGTTTAAGTAATTTGAAACTAACCCCTGCCCCACTCTTATGAGAGAAAGAGGGGAAAAAAACCCAACACACTTCTGTCTTTAAGCTAAACTTCATGAGACAAACAGAAGATATTTTTCCCACATGTTTTCACTTACTGGTGGTGCACAGGGAGCTTTGCCTTCTTCAAGGGCAGCCCAGGGGTCTGCAGCAGTGCCTGGCAGGCAGCGACTGCAGCATCAGACCAAGAGCACAGCAGCAGATGGACTACAGGTAGGAGACACCAGAAACTCACCCTGCCAAGCAGGAGGGCTGTGAAGAGGCGACAAAACCAGCAGTGCTGGGCAGGGATGAACAAGGACACATTTATACGGCTGGATACCTTCATTCTGTAAACTTTGTTTTGTTCAATAAACACCACTCACCGGACTCCCCCACATCCTCCTGTGTCACTGCAGGAGCGACACAACCAACAGCATCCATCCCATACTTTGTTTGACCAACATCACTCCTGTATCCTTATTGATAAGAATATTAACCTCCTGGGTAGCTTTCCCCTGCCCTCACCGCCATCACCCCTGAGTCCTTCACAAGCATTTATTTATCTATTTTTCCTCCCCACAACTCCATGAGAAAGAGCAAAAGGCACTGCAGGTAACCAACAGCAGCACAGCAGACATCTCTAAGCCCTCAGTGGGTATAGACAGCAATTTTGCAGAGCCCACGTGGCCACCCAGCACGGTCAGGAACAGAGGCAGATAGGAAGGGAGAAAACACACCAGGACTGCGGTCAGACCACAAGTTTTTCCTGACTTCTGTGGAAGCAGAGAGCTGCCTTCATTTCATAGCTGCAGCATCCAGGTCAGCCAGAACCTCTCATGCAGAAAGCCTACTTTGCAACTCGGGTGGCCTGGTTCTCTTTATAGCATTTTTGTGGCACTTTATATGCTTAAATACAGTAGTGTCACCCGTAACTGACAGCATTCGACGCATCTCTCAAATGGGCAGAGCGTTTAGAAAACGAGAAACATGGCAAACATTTTGATTGCAGCAGTGTTCCTTACAAGAGGGCAGCATGAACCTTAAACAGACAACTTCATTTCACTGCAGTTGTTGAGTGAGTTGAGGCTTTGGCATGAATACTCCTTTAACATAGCAATTTGGCAACCTAATTATCTACTCTTTTTTTTTTTTAAAGGCAGCTGGAACACATATAAAAAGCCATCATGTGGATGTATATCACCTCCTACGTAAATCATTAGCAGAACCGGAACATTTAGTTCCATCACTGTGGAAAGTTAGTGGAACTCAATTCATTGCAAGACCTTACAGACAGGGAAGGCGATTTTTATTAAAAAGAACCCAATAAGTTGATTCTACCCACTCTCCCATCAATGTACATGTGAATGCACAGAGCTGTATGCATCGGTCCAGCCAGGGTCATCTGTGTGCACCAGGAAGCACATGGGATAACTCCATCATGGTTTCACTGCATCTCCTGGGCTCCTCTTTATTTTTGGATGCACCTTTTCTACCCTTTAGCAGTGGATACTACTGTCTTGGTCCTTGCTGTCTTGCCTCATCCCTCAAGGGTTTCAGGCAGAAAACGAGTCTTCTTGTCCTTATCTGGGTATTTCACAGCTTCAGTGCTGCTGGTCATCATCCTGTCACCTTTTATCTCTAAGGCTTCAGCTTGTTCTTTGTCCTCTGGTTATTTTCCTGGGACACATGGGGTGGCTCTGCAGCAAATACATGCCACTCCTTTAACACTTCATCTGCTGTTTTTCTGGTGTCTTCAGCCATGCATTTCCATTCACACCAATATCAGTATTTCTGTTAAAAACCTCTATGTCAGGCAGGTCTTGACCATGTGAGATCCTGGCACAGCTAAGGCAAGTTGAAAGCTGTTAACCTTCCATGGGCCAGGGAAGGGAACAGCAACCTCAGCAACAAATTGCACAGCTTTTGGCTCGCCATACAGAAATGCAGAGGTCAAAAGTTTCTGTATATTGTGGCAAATTTTAGACAGGAGTCCTTCTAACCGGTTCTCTTGTGTCTATTCTCTTGTGTCTACGTTACCATACAAGCTCCATTCACCCTCTTTCCCACATCCCTCATCCCTGACTGTGCATCCACTCACCTGTCTCAGTCTTTGTTATTCCACTCAGCTGCCCCATCCCCTTCCTCTTGGGAAAATTACCATTTCTAAAGGCTGTTTCTGCCAACCTCTACTCGCCCCTCTCCTGCAACAAGGATGCGGATAAGGATTTTCAGACCCATAACTTGACAGAATTATTTGGCTACTTTTCAAAGAAAAAAAAAAACATACCTTTTGCCCCGGGTTGATCTTCCAGTCAAATTTCCAGGCTGCCTTTCAGAACATGGAAGCATTAAAATAATCAAACAGCTGCGTCAGTTAGAAATTTAAAACAAAACATCAGTTTCCTCCTAAACTTAGTCAAAAAAACCTTTTGTGCTGTGACTTCTCAGACAAAAGCCAAGCCTGGGGCAAGCAAGAAACAATGGAAAACGGCAGGAACAAGGGAAAACTGCAGCCAAAGAAGAAATTTGAGTTAAGTCAGAAGCAAAGAAAGAGAGCTCTCGCAGAAAGCATAAGGAAGCCAAAACAGCAAACCACGTTGTCATTTTTGCCTACAGTAAATGCGTGTGGTGAAGACACGTATATGCACACCCACATATGTAGATCCTCACAGAGTGCTTTACAGCCTCTCCAGGGTCATGCAACAAACTCTTCTTCTCATTCAAGCTGGAGACCAAGTAAGCCCATGGAAAGTCAGCTGAAAACAGGGGCTTTGCATCTCAGGAGGTGAAATGCAGGTTCTCACCCGAGCTTCTTTCAGCCTACAAAGGTTCCCAGGCCCCACCAGACACCTCTTGAGACCTGCCTACTTCTGCAGGTGTAGATGAGGACCTGCTCCCAGTTCATCTGGTGATTTGGGTAACCTCCATTTCAGACCTGAGATGCCTTAGAAAAGGTTTGCTCTTTGGAGGGACAGGAGTTCCTTCCTCAGGTAGCATCAGAAGGCATCTAAAGAACAGGCATCCAGGAAGGTCAGCAGCAAGACCAGCCACCCCTTTTGAAGGCCACCAGCACACTGACGAGGACTGGACTCCCAGGGTGTCAGAAAAAGCTGAGAAGAGTCCCAGTACTGTGCACCTTGGGGAGGCAGCATCAACTCTGTAACATCAGCCTCTTGCCATATTTTCCACTGTGGGCCAAAATCTACATTGTCTTAGTCCAAATACCCTTCAGGGTTATCACTGAGTTACTTTTTGCAACTCAATCTTCAAAGCAGTGTCTGCCCTCCCTCCTTTTCTTCCTTCCTACTAATTTTTTTTTAGTGAAACTTATTGTGTTAGCAGTTTTGATCTGGTTATTCTGTTGAGGCTTGTCTAGAGTCAAAATCCACAAGGCTTTAGTGCCATCACCACAAGCTTGCTTCTGTACCTGGGAAGATAGCTGAAACCACCAGCTCTCCAGATAATATGACAACATCCTTTTCTTGTTACAGCTTCCAAATGTCCAAAAGTGCCATCAGCACAGGGCTTTGGTGCTCTCACAGTCAAAGACACATTACTGGCATGTAACATGGGCCATACATAACACCAGTGGTCAGCTGGACAGTCAATCCCCACACTGCCTTCATCAGCATTAGAAACACAGGCTGTCACACAAATTTAGGTGTATCGTGACTTAATTTGTTTTAAAGTCTGTGGAAACGACAGAGTTGGGTCCTACTGATCTACACAGCATCGTTCTCCCCTAGCATTTTTATTTTACAGACACAAAGGTTACTACTGCAAACCAGATTATTTGTAGGCTACATAATCTGCCAGTCTACCGCGTGGGCCTGCAAAGAAGATACACACCAGAAAATATAATTCCCACTTTGAACAACTGCCTGTAAGCAACTGGGAATCAAGGATAATCAGGGCTAGTGTTAATTATGAAAAGACTTGCTCCAAGCACAGATACTTTGCCAGGCACCTCATGAAAAATGTGAGAGGAGCACACAAATTCCAACTTTAAAACTAGGAAATGCACACTGAGAAGGGCAAACCCACACAGTAAGGTTTGGTTTGGGGTTTTTTCCCCCCCCTGTGATGTGAAATAGTCCACACCTGACATGCAAGACAGTTTTCCTTCTGAAGAAGGTTTGAACCACAACAGCTCTGGTGTTTTACTTCCAGCCTACCGCATTCGCCCTTTGTGGCAAGTGTAGTTCAAAACCACCTGTTACAGTAATAAAACAAAGTAATAACAACTAGATCCATCATTATGATGAAAGGACTGTCTGTCATGGCTGGATCACATTATACCAGTGTAGGCTATAAATCTCCTCTGATTTTACTTGCCATAAAAAAAAAAGAGCTTGCCCAATCAGAGAAAGCTATTGAGCCAGAGACATGTAAGTGTTTTCCAGGAACACATCTCTCCACTTGGCAGGACTCATATGAAAGGAGAGCCCTGGGTAATATGGCACAGCAATGACAGCCTTCTTTTGCAACATGCCATACAACAGAAAGTGGAAGTGTTTGAAGGAAGAGAATTCCAGTTTTGCTGGAGGAGGAGGCCTCTAATCATGATCACTTCAGAAAGCTCTTAATATTAGTAGCCATCATGCTATGGGTTCACACTCTACGTACACCGTACTGAAAAAGTTCACCCCTTCCAAAGGCTGTTCCACCTGCCAGATACATCTTTTATCCCTCAACATCTACAAGCAGCCAACAGAAAAGGAAATTATTATTTTAAAAAAACAAAAAACCAAAAACTCCTCAAAGCCCCAGCAGACTGTCCTACCTACTCCATCCTGACCATCAGCAGGAGGACATCTAGAGATGCCAGCAGGATCATCGCAGGTACTAATGGCTTGCTCAGACCCCTGGATACACAGCACCAGAACAGCCCTGCGACACTTCTGCCTCCCAACCATCAGTGAAAGTCAGACTTATGCCCAAAAGGACAAGACAAAAGCTTGGAAGAGAGCTCAGGTCATGCAGAGGGATGAACACAAAGCTAAGGCCTCCCAGCTGGACAATCTGGGGATTTTTGTGTCTTGAATAGGGATGGATCTTGTTGCTCAGAACTGCTTTTTCACTGCAGTCAGACAGCAAGATTTCATCAGTCAATACAGTTTGCACAGGTGTTTCAGAGAAACCATCTCAACCACAGCACCTAAAAAAAAGAAAACCTGGGAGACCATCTCTGAGAACAGAAGAGGAACATGGATGTAAAAATCAGTGGGCTGGAGTCTTCACCTGACTGAAAGCAAAATCCAGCTTGTGGGCAGAGACCTAATGGACAACAAGGAAGTCAGACTCAGGAACCCTGTGGTAGGCAACAGGGAGTCTTAACAGGCCTTGGGCAGAGGGTGGCACAATCAGCTTCTGTCTTCTTATGAGAAGATTTATGATCTTAAATGTAGACCTGTTCCCCAGAGGAAAATATTAGACAAGATGGCTTCTGAAACAAATATAAGCAGGGAAGAGACACATACACATATAACAGGAGAAACTCCTGTTGGAAAACCTTGGAGGAGATAGTTAGCTGAAGGACATGAAGTAGAAGAGTACCAATAGCATTTACCTATGTCAAGGAGCAGCACTGCCCCACAAAGGGGGACAAGAAGACACAAGCACAGCAGCCCCAGGCACAGCAAAGGGGTGCACCAAGTCCAAGGTTGACCCAGGGGTTGCAGTCAGTAAAGAGGAGCTGGAGGCAAGCTACAACATGAACACAAAGAGTCCACCCAAGCAGCAAAAACAGAGCCCAACCCACCTACAAGATAGCCCAAGGCTGAGCTTAAATAGAGCTGCTGGGCAGAGGGTGTGGGTGGAGGCCCCTGCTGAGGCTGCTCTGAGCAATTAGGACCTATGTTTTTTTTTTTCCAAAACCCCACAGCTGCAGCAGGTCACAGCCAGGAGGCTGGAGGAAGAACAGGATCGTGTCCTCCATGAGGAGTGCTTGTATCTGAGAGGCTTCTTCCCATCGCATGCAGCAACACCACGCAGAGATCGAGCACAGCCCTTGCCTGCTGTACAAACGAGGATGACTGACCACTACGGTCCTTTGTTCTTTTTTTTTTTTGTCTCTCTGTCACAACTGTCAGGAATTATAAGCATCAGCGCTACAGTTTTTGCTATTGGTGCCAAAAGGCAGAGCGGTCGTACGCCATACCACCTCCTTTCCCATTTAAAATGCTGCATCCCAAAACTAAACAGATTTTTTTTCTCAGTGCCACACAAACCTCGATGAAAAGAGGAAGGTCATGGACTTAAATGTTCTGGGTCTTGAAAGGCCATCTAAACGGGCACTTGGTGGCTATAAAATGCCCCCTTCCCCCAGAGCTGTGGTAGGGAAGACCTCCAGTTCATTCCTCCATAGTGCCTGTGGACTTTTTTCTCCCTCCTTTTATTTTTTCTTCTCGTTTCTTTTACCTGCATCCATTCGTGGCACTTCTTTTGACATCAGCATCCCCTTTCCCGGTCCCATGTAAAAATCCCTCCCTCCCAAAACTTTGCTTTTCGCAATCTTCCCTCTGTCAGAAAAACACGCAGGACATTCACTGAAAAGGTCTGGGAAGATCAAGCTGGTCTCTTCACCTCCAGGCTTGGGGTGCCGCCGACACCCGGCACAACTGCTTATCTCGAGACTAGTTAGCAGGGCAGATGGCAGTAGGTGGTGTCCAAGAATAGCTTCTGGATTTGGCGATGCCAGCGGAACCTATGGTGCACTCAGGGCTTCTCTTACGGCTGTTGGCATCTGCACAGTGGAAGGGGGCGCAGGGGAGCTGCATTGGCATCTCCACTTGCAGCACCTTCAGATGATGGTTGCTGCCTTCCTCTGGTCTTCGGGCTGGTTTTCATAAATAAGTGCCTTTACTGGCCTCCAAAAGCTCCTCTTTTTTGAGATTTCTCCTCTGAAGAAGGTAGCTGGGTGACGGATCAGGCTGCCAACAGAACAAGCAGCCAGAGTCTCCATTTCTCTCTTTAAGCCCATGAGGCAAAAACCAGCACATGGGTATCTTTAAGTGCCATCCGAGCTGAAAACCATGAATATGAAGTCACAGTGGAGAATCTTAAACAGGAGATACATATATGTACATAAATGTATATGTATGTAGCATCCAAAAATGAGTCCCTCCCCAGCTTTCTTGTAGCCCCTTCAGGGTCTGGAAGGCCACAATAAGGTCTCCTCGGAGCCTTCTCTTCTCCAGGCTGAACACCCCCAACTGTCTCAGCCTGTCCTCACAGCAGAGGGGCTCCAGCCCTTGCAGCATCTTTGTCATCATTTTAAGGCTATCCTCTGTTGTCGGCCTTTTGGGAGAACAATGGCTAAACTTTGCCTTTGAGGTATCAGTTGGTGGCTTATCCCACCTCTGCACCTCTTCTTCCAGGCGCTGCTTTTGGGAACAAGGAGTCACCCAGCACAGGTCTCGGTGGCCACTGGTCCCAGCTGAGCCTGCACGAATGGTGAGGGGAAGGCCAGAACAAAAACAACATAGGTTGGAAAGCAGGAAGCCTAAGTGGATGGCTGTGGCTTCATCCTAGACCACTGACTTTGCCAACTGGGATGAAGCCGTGAGTCCCAGGTTAGCACAGCTGCAGTGGTGGAGAGAGACAGAGAGTGGCTGGGTGGGCGATGCCTCAGCAGGACCTATTTCCCGCAAGCAAACTTTAAGATTAATACGAGGACGAAACCATGAGGAGCAAACGGGTGTCTCACACATACAACATGCAGGTTCTTGATGCTGGTCCGGGTTCACCAAATGCCAGACCATAGGCAATAGGTGTATCCCAGAGCCATCTCAGCTGGCCATGGGGCTGCCTGGGTAGTCTTCGGGCCACCCTCAGCTTTATCCCATTGGGATTTTTAGTCATGTCCATACTGCTGTGGTTGCTGCCTGATGGAGATGGCACTGCCATCCAGTAACTTGGGCACGAACAGGAGTTGGGAAAACTGGTTTCTGTTCCCATCTCTGCTACTGACTTGCTGTATATCCATGAGCAGTTAATTAAGCCTCAGCTTTCCCCACTTTAGAACTGTGATAATTACATTTATCTCTCTTTGTGAAGAGCAAGGGCTTGGAGACATTTGGATAAAAGCCCTCAAAGAGCCAAGTGTTGTTACGGTTAGTTATAATAATTTTGACCCTCCCTGAATTTATAAAAGTTGTCCTGTTCCTGTCACTCCGTTTCATAGACAAGGCAGAAAAAACAGGAGTGTAATTATGGAGTGACTCCATATTCTGCTGCAGGCTCCTCACATTCCATTTATTCGGCTAAACCCAGCTCACCTACAGCTTGCGCAGGTCCTGTGGGAGCTCTCAGTATTGCAATGATATGACCGTCACTGCAAAACAATGAGGTTTTTTTTGTCACACTGTGCTGGTGATTAAAACAGCTTTTAACTTCTGGAATAACAGTGCAAAGCACTGAGCTACAGGGATTCTGGCATTGCATAAATGACCTTTTTCAGAACAAAGAGGAAAAAATAAGATGCTGCTCTTCAAAGGTGTTTAGGACCCTGATTTCTCTTTGGGTGCCTCGATTCTAAGTGAAGCTGCGAGCTCTACGAAGCAAATCGTTCAAGAATCACTGAAGTTTACAACGATGAGCCACTCCAAGTTTCATGAGAGACTTCATGTCCAGTGTGGAAATCTTACCCCTAATGCTCTGTATAAGCTTGTTTCATGGACTGCAGAGTCCGGGCTTAATTTTCTATGTAAATAATACAAAGTCTGAGGCAGAAATTGCTGCTTTTGCTGATAATAGATATTAAAATGTGAGCAAGCTATAACCTCTATAACAACAATATTTAGAATCATAGAATCACAGAACGGTGTGGGTTGGAAGGGACCTTAAAGACCATCTCGTTCCAACCCCCCTACCCTGGGCAGGGACACCTCCCACCAGCCCAGGTTGCTCCAAGCCCCGTCCAACCTGGCCTTGGACACCTCCAGGGATGGGGCGTCCACAGCTTCTCTGGGCAACCTGGGCCAGGGGCTCACCACCCTCAAAATAAAGAATTTCTTCCTCATATCTCATCTAAATCTCCCCTCTGTCAGTTTAAAACTGTTCCCCCTCGTCCTGTGGCTCCCCTCCCTGATCAAGAATCCCTCTCCAACTTTCCTGTAGCACCTTCAGGGACTGGAAGGGGCTCTAAGGTCTCCCCGGAGCCTTCTCTTCTCTTTCTTGTTCTTCAATAATATTCTTTATTATTCTTTAATAAATTAAATATTGCTGGGGAACAATCCTGGGCCCTGGGAGCAGGTCGGTGCTGTTTAATGCTGTTAAAAAATGCCTGGGTTGACCCAGTCTCACAGATGGAGCCTGAAGAACTGCAGGAGGTAGCACAGAGCACAGACCTTTTTTGAAGTGCGGTTTGCACGTGCCTGCTCTGCGCTGGAAGCTTAAGGGGGGGTTTGTGGTATGGACAAAACCCTATAGGATGGGTCCCACAAACCTCAAAAGCTCTCTTGTGCTTTCTGGACACAAATAAAGGAGATACGGAGCAGAAAGGGTTAATTGTACAGGTCAGATGTGCTGCTGCAGAACCTAAAAGCTCCAAAAGAAGAAGAGGGAAGTGTCTTCATTTGCCAATGCGTGTGAGTCTGCGTGGGTGGGAGTGTAAACATGCACATTCAGGGGGAAAAACCTTCCAAGAAAATCACAGAATATCCATCACCAGATTACAAGGAAAAGAGGTGCCAAGATCTTTGAATTAATTCTTCTCGGTGAGTCACCCTTACAGTTAAAGCCATACCAGCATTTCCAGAAAAACTTTCAGTTCGGTATATGTAAACAGATGTAAAGAAAACAAACAAACAGCCAAGAAAATTTGAAGATAAAAGGCTTGAGATAATAAGATTAAAGATGTTAATCGTAGACTGCGCTTCTATAGACGTTGATGTTCCTAGCTGAGTTTGGACAAAATACTCCAGCTCTGACTTGCTGCCCTCAGTCAGTGTAAGCCTTTAGCCCAGAAATCCTCTTGCCACAACCCACCTCACCGTGTCAGCTTTGACTCAGCGCGGCAGAGAGGCAGATGTGTAGGCGACATGAGTTTTACGTTTGTGACGTTGTTTAACTGCTTCAGGTCTGGGTTTAATAGGTGATGACAGGCCAAGATCTGCATGAGCGCTTTGAACTTGGGCAGTGATTCCCCCGCTCGCTCCTCCCTAGCTCACTTCATTCCTCCCCAAGGATGCCAACACCTTGCCCTTCCCACCCCTGCTTCACATCAAGACCTCCACAGAATCATAGAATCATGGAACGGTGTGGGTTGGAAGGGACCTTGAAGACCATCTAGTCCCACTCCCCTTCCATGGGCAGGGACACCTCCCACCAGCCCAGGTTGCTCCAAGCCCCGTCCAACCTGGCCTTGAGCACCTCCAGGGATGGGGCAGCCAC